>JAGDYQ010000094.1:3825152-4003941 GCA_021962125.1 Bulinus truncatus | reverse complement strand
CTGTAAACATTTCATAATAAAATAAATGGAAATAATTCATAATTAATTTTAAGAAGAGTGCAAATATCTGCTCGCGAGACTGACCAAACAGACACACGAACACACATTTGCCCATATAAATAAATTGTGTGTCTCATGAAATTTTGAAAGAATAAAAAAGAAAAAGAAAATATCTTACTACACAAAAAATGCTTCAATATTAATAATTTTTAAAGCATCAACTGATCATTGTATCGACTGTAAAATATTGATAAATTGTGTTATTTGATGGCTAAAAAAGCATGGATTTGCTAAGCCTTTGTTTCGGAAACACGGAAATGTTAATATCTGTGTTACCTCCGATGTTAAACAAACTGATCAAATTACTTTATATTGTCATGATTTATTAGAACGATACTTTTTTTTTTTACCTTCATCATGCATTTAATGTCAATTATTATAATCAATGCTGCTGAAAAAAGGCTTGAATCATTTAAAGTTAACAAGAGCCAGTGATTTCTGTGTTCAGATGAATGTTGGAATTGTCCTTCATTTTTACAGTCTTAGCCTGAAACACTCAGTATATGTGTAGAGTCAATCTGAATGTGTTGTGTGTGACCGTGTCGGAGACAACGTGCTGAGAATATTTCCTGAAAGGTCGACTTGTACTTGGAGCTCATCCTAAGATATAGAATGATTGTAATTGAGGAGTTCACTGAATGAAACAGAAACCCAAAGGACCAGACCGCTTGGAATATATTGGACTGATGCCCGGTGATGGTGTAGTCTTGTATGATGGCGGAGACAATCGAGTTGGTGCAGGCAGGCATGTAGCAGATTATCAGGACGCTGGCCACGACTATGACCATTCGGACCGTCTTCTTCTCTCGGCTGGACATCGTCTTACCCTGATCTTGATCAGATGCAGATTTCCGACGCCAATCTGATTGCCTATTGAGCGTTATGATCAAGAGAGTTGTAAAAAATACGGCGCAAGCAAAAGCACCAAGAGCCAGCGAGGCCTGGAAGATGTACAACAGGTCTTGAATGACGAGTTTGTTACTCCTGTATGACACACCCAGTTTTGTTTTATTCTGTTGTGTGTTCAAGTTCCAACTGAGATAGGCGGAAAAATATAAAGGCATAAGAGATGCGACGTTGATGAAGTAAATGAAAGTTAGGATAAATACAGTTCTTTTTAAACGTCATGGTTGTTTGATCTTCAGGGGCAGTGCAATGGACAGGCACCTCTCCGCTGTGATGTACACGGTAATCCAACATGTTATCCTGACCAGGCAGGCGTTGGGTTTTCCTGCGGTCAAAACCTGTATCTCTCCAAACTCAAGAGGGGCGTCAATCTCGTAGATGTACGGATTCAAACAAAAGTTGTGCCACAGCTGAGTTAAAAGCCCACATAGGTCGGTGATGGCCAAAACGAAAAAACTCAGATTCGTGGACTTTCGGAGCCCTTGTTTGAGAAATACGAAAATATTTATGGCGTTGGCTCCGATCCCAAACAGACTGAGCAAATTACTTAAAATGACATGATTGATTAGAATGAACACATTTTTTCCTTCAGTACTCAGTATTTGCCCATAGTTATAATTAAAAACAAAGCTTTTATTATTTGACATAATTTTAAGCTTTAAAAAATATTGTAAAATAAATTTACTTGTTGGAATATTTTGTATGAATAACAATTAAATTAGATAAAAACTTAAATGATTTATCGTTTAAGAAAATGTATTTTTGTTCCCTGTAGTTTTGGTAAGGTAGTGCTGAACAAAGATGATCATGTACTGGTCTAAATAGCTCAAAGCTTGATAGTCCTTGTTTCAATAGCAAAAATCACTTCTTTTATTCAGTAAAAAACAAGGAGTAAAACAAAAAGGAAACTTTTAGGGACAAAATTGACTTCTTTTTTTTTAGAATCAAATTTTAGAACCTGTAAAACTTGTGTATTTAGTAGCTCATTTCTTTTTAAATTTTACTTTAGACACCATTAATGTGTAATAAAATTCTATACTCAAAATAAAATAGATCACACTTGTAAATAATGGAAAAACTGCCAACAAGGAAATTAGTACATGATCGATCACCAGCTGTCTAGTTTCGTTAGTTGTTTAACATTAGTTATAGCCTATTTCCTTGTATGTCCACTTATACTTTTAAAAAAAAGTTAAGATTAGCAGTACATTAATTTAACTCTTTGTGAACTTCGTTTAATTAAAAGATTAAATCATGTGGCAAACAATTATTTTAGTTCTAGCCAACGTGAGTCAATTATTTATGTTTTTGTTATCGTGCAAAGGCATGCATGTTTCATCAATACATTCATCATAGCAAATCGAAACTCAACATAACTACACTATTTATGTCCGTGATCCAAAACGAACCTTATTTCAAAATATGTCAGTTAATTGTAAAATTACATTTTCTTTCCGCTTCAAATCTTTAAATCCACAATTTCATGATTCAAAATTGATTTAAAATTTGTGTACTGTGATATCCCAGGGCGTTATTATTGTCAATGGTGCACATTTTAATTTTTTTTTTTTCAATCAATGGCTGACTATATTAGACTGTAAAATTACTTTCCTCTTTTTTCCGAAATAAATTAAACATAGTGAAACGTGATTGTTAGTTGATTTACATAATCACGAAGTTTTTGCAGGTCGTACATGCTATTTATCTTTTTCTTCTGCAAATAACTATTAATTTCTATATAGGCATGTGCCAGGGAAACTCTGAAGTGTGTGGCCTGTTTAACTGTTTTTTTTTTTTAAATTTTAGCAAATAAAAGTACGATTTTTTTAAAGGGGTCAAGATTTAAATTTATAGAAAACTTTAAATTAAAATAAAAACAAAATTCAGCCATTTTAAATCTTTGGTTATAGGCAAAAAATGACGTTTCTCTAGATAATGTATCAGAGCCAATCAACATTTTCATCACTTCATTACGAATCCAAATAGAAAGTTTTTTGTATTTCATGATAAGCTGAACATTCTGTTGTATGGTCAAAATGCCCCCCCCCCCCAAAAAAAAAAACAAAATCCGGTATAACACTACTCGCGTCTCTATAAAGCTACATCATGCAGATATGGCTACATCATGCAGATATGGCTACATCATGCAGATATGGCTACATCATGCAGATATGGCTACATCATGTAGATAGGGATAATCACGCAGATAGTGATATATCATGTAGATAGGGATATATCATGCAGATAGGGATATATCACGCAGATAGGGCTACATCATACAGATAGGGAACCATCATGCATATCACGATACATCATGCTTGGATGAAGTGTTAACTACTCAAATACAATTATGGCTTGATGAACTTTATAAAAAAAAATAACTTGAATTTCGATACTAATTTTTCCATTACTCTATTTATTATAGTCTCCCCTTTTTATTTAGACGAAAAAAAAATCAAAGGTAAACAAGGAAAAAAAATAACAACAATGTAATCTATTTTAAAATGATTTATTTGTTTGTTCCCTGCTCACATTATTTTTTTTTTATTGTACATGGAAAGAAAAGGAAGGCTACAAATGCAATGACCTGGAAATATTTTTTGAATAGAGATGACCAGGGCTAGAGCATTTTCTTTATTTGGGCAGATGAATGTTATAATAACACATTGTCATTCAAAAAGAAGTGTGCGATATTTCTGTCAACCAATGGCTGGGATGCCCAGTATACCGCTAAAACAAGGGGACGGGTGGTTGGTCGTGTGGTAAAGTACTCGTCCTTAGGGTCCATGGTTTGACCTCCAGTGAAGACCAATGGATAATTAAGGTCATGGCTGAAAAACCCCGCTATATCCTCCCCCCCCCCCGGCGGGGGGCAAACCTAAAATCGAGACCAAAAAAGAGGTTTTTAAATTTGACAGAAAGGCCAAGCGAGATAAAATAATAAAGAGTTGACGTAGTTCCCTTTTTGGTGTGACTGGAGTGAAGCGCAGGCCGGATTGAACAGACTAACCGTCCACAGTTTGCCCACGCTTACACTACCCTTACACTACCCTTGCACTACCATTGCGCTACCCTTACACCACCCTTACACTACCCTTACACTACCCTTGCATCACCCTTGCACTACCCTTACACTACCCTTGCATCACCCTTGCACTACCCTTACACTACCCTTGCACTACCCTTACACTACCCTTGCATCACCCTTGCACTACCCTTACACTACCCTTGCACTACCCTTACACTACCCTTACACTATCCTTACACTACCCTTGCATCACCCTTGCACTACCCTTGCACTACCCTTTCACTACCCTTACACTACCCTTGCACTACCCTTGCACTACCCTTGCATCACCCTTACACTACCCTTGCACTATTCTTGCACCACCCTTACACTACCCTTGCACAACCCTTGCACTACCCTTACACTACCCTTGCACTACCCTTGCATCACCCTTGCACTACCCTTACACTACTCCTGCACTACCCTTACACTACCCTTGCACTACCCTTACACTACCCTTACACTACCCTTGGATCACCCTTGCACTACCCTTACACTACCCTTGCACTATCCTTGCACCACCCTTGCACCACCCTTACACTACCCTTGCACTATCCCTGCACCACCCTTGCACTACCCTTGCACTACCCTTACACTACCCTCACACTACCCTTGCACAACCCTTGCACCAGAGTCTCGATCGTACGGCTTGCGGCCATCCGGACCTAAGGAAAATATAATTTGAATAAAAATGAGTTTTGGAATTAAAAAAAAAGTAAATGTTTAGTGTGGGAGGAGGAGACCGTGATTGGGCTTTTTTGATTTTATGTTATCCGGCATGCATTTTAGTCACATATGGCCGGATAATTAAAAGTCATGTTAAATTAATTATTGTGTCTTCCCACTTTTTCTTTTTTCATACTCCTTTTTTTTTTACTCCAATAAGACTTAAGTTTTCATTTCGCTATTTAGCAACACCCATATCTATGGCAACACCCATATCTATGGCAACACCCATATCTATGGCAACACCCATTGTTTTACATGGTTTCAAACGACATTTACTCCAACGTTTTTACAGCCTCTTGTATGCCTCATTCGTAAAATAAATTTATGTAATGAGCTTTCTCTCTCTCTCTCTCTCTCTCTCTTTTTTCATACTCCTTTTTTTTTACTCCAATAAGACTTAAGTTTTCATTTCGCTATTTAACAACACCCATATCTATGGCAACACCCATATCTATGGCAACACCCATATCTATGGCAACACCCATTGTTTTACATGGTTTCAAACGACATTTACTCCAACGTTTTTACAGCCTCTTGTATGCCTCATTCGTAAAATAAATTTATGTAATGAGCTTTCTCTCTCTCTCTCTCTCTCTCTCTCTCTCTCTCTCTCTCTCTCTCTCTATATATATATATATATATATATATATATATATATATATATATATATATATAGTGATACAAGGCATCCCAGGTGCAGGATTTTAATTTGTTGTTATTTTAATGGTTTAAGTAATACAAGTATATTGTTCCTGCCTTGATGAAACGATCAATACATCTTTGTCTGACCGACTCCACAGGCTAATGGAGTAATGGTTTCATTTCTGGTTCATGAACACAGCTTTTTTTTTTTATTCGCTTCATATCATCGGCTTCAGAATAATTTTAGAATGTGTGAGTACGTTTGAGAGAGAAAGAGATACATAGAGAGAGATTAGGTAGTGGTAGTGTGTCTGTGTGAGGAGAGTGACAGAGATAGAGAAAAAGAGACAGACAGAGGGAGAGATTGATAATGATAGTAAATGTGAGTAGAGAGAGAGGGAGAGAGAGAGAGAGAGAGAGAGAGAGAGAGAGAGAGAGAGAGAGAGAGAGAGATGAAGAGAGATGAACCATCTATTGTTGGGAAAGGACCAGCCAGTAACGTTCCCTGAACAAGTCGTAAACAATTACAAAGCTACCGATGAACAAACATAGAAGCTACTGAAGAGCAAACATAGAAGTTATTCATAGACCAGCATGCCCGTTACAGGTGATCCTAAACGTAAAATACTGATCGACTGACTATGGACTATGAAAAGTTTTGTTGTTTTTTTTCATTAAAAAAAACACAATTACATTTGTACAGTGAATTTTATAAAGAAAACGTCACGTAACACATTGGAAATATTGAAGTAAATGGAATAGTTTATCAAAAAGTCATCACAGGCAATAATGCCATTAAAAAAAAAAAAACCACAACATGTTCACAGGAAGCCGCCAATATCAATCAAGAGTAAATCCAGCCCAGGAGCAAAGTGCTTTTACGGTACGGTGGTAAACATCTCTGCTCGCCTACCACCACCGTATTATTATAACTTGGACCTTTAGGCAATCACACATAAAACGAGAACTCTAAATGTCTGTGGAAATTCGCCAAACTAACTAGCATTCATACCCGGTGTTGCCCGTTCATTACCATGATGTCAAATATAATATTCCCAGTTTAAACTTATTCTTTAAAAAAAAAATGAATATTATAATACACACAATATTTGACTGATTAATTATACTGGTCGACTTGATTTTATGGATATCAATGTAACTTCGATTTCCTTAAAGAGATGGAATATTTAAAAGAAATACATATCAGCGAAGGAATTACATTATATATATATATATATATATATATATATATATATATATATATATATATAAATATTTAAATACTTTCTAAACAGTTCCTATTTAAATGTGAAATTATACTGTATATGAATAAGAAAGATTATTTTTAAGCAAAGAATATAATTTGCATCTTTGCAGTACATTTGCATCACACTTTTATTTTCATACAGAAACCTAGCATCTCGAATCCCATTTCATTTGTGTAACCTTATAGAAATAAAACTTCTTATTGCCTAGTTGCGTTACGGTTGCGTTAGGGGATGGATGGTCAAGTGGTAAAGCGCTTGGCTGTCTAACTGAGGGGTCCCAGGTTCGATATACGGTTAGGATCAATGGATATTTCAGGGATGAAAGAAAAGTACCATAAAAACCGTTCCATTAGTGGCTAATACAATCTAAGAGATTTCAGTCATCCTTTACACACACACACACACCGTGACTTTGGCACATTTTTTCTAAGTTGTTTTGATCTGTTCTGATTTATTCCTAAATATAATGTTGATAAAATAAAGTCGACAATTCTTTGTATTCACTTAACAATGTGTATGTGTTAGAATGTCAACTATTAGATTTTTTGAAAAAAGTATAAAAATGCGTTAAATTTGTAAAAAAAAAAACACATTGGTTCTTAATAGTGTCTAAGTGTTTTATAAAAAGAAAGTTATATCGTCAAAAAACTATTTACCCCATTTTGATACCAAACGATTTCCGCCTATTATGCAAATCAACTGCATATAACATTCGCTATAAGTGTGTTGTACCTGAATAAGTGGAAGGCACAGGTAATTTAGTAGGTAATGCCATTTATATGTATAGAAACCTACCTCAAGCTATAGGTATCTACATAAAGTAATTACAATTTTAGGTATATGATATTAGGAGCATTCAAAATACATAAATAATCAACAAACTGACCTAAAAATTAAAATAATAAACGGAGCACAACAATACACCATAACGACACTCAACAATTTAAATACGCCTTAATGTACTATTGTCAAATACATTGGGCTATGGACTTCAGAAAATTATACTGTTTACAGTTCACCATAAAAGAACTAGACACAGTCTTAAAATAGTCAAGCGGCACTCTTTCCCGAGAAACGCCAGGGACTAATCGAACATGGTAAATTTCATTTTATTGTTGACTGGCTATATTATGGTGCAAATGTAGGTAGTAGTCTTCCAAAGAAATCCATCAGCTCAAGTAAAACATTAGCCGTATTATTTATACACCATTCACACATATTTTATTTTAACATTTCTTTAAAAAAATATACTTTCAGCATTTTAACTTAGTGCCGCCACTCAAATGGTGTAAACAATTACACAATGACATCTGCCACTCAAATGGTGTAAACAATTACACAATGACATCTGCCACTCAAATGGTGTAAACAATTACACAATGACATCTGCCACTCAAATGGTGTAAACAATTACACAATGACATCTGCCACTCAAATGGTGTGAACAATTACACAATGACATCTGCCACTCAAATGGTGTGAACAATGACCCAATGACATCTGCCAATCAAATGTGTAAACACTTACACAATGACATCTGCCACTCAAATGGTATAAAACAATTACACAATGATATCTCAGAATCTGAAGCTAATCGATGGAATTTCAAATGGCCATTAGAGCAAAAACATGTTAGTAAGTAAACTATATATGAGTGATCAACCTTTCTATCCTTCTGTGGTCTCACAAATTCTTTTTTTTTAAAACTCGGTTCATGTTTCTATAAGGGGCGTCCACTTATTACGTCAACAATTTAAATGTGTGTGTGTGTGTGTGTGTGCGCGGAGGGAGGGGGGTAAGAATGTATAGTTATTTTGCACTATGGACCTGACAATTTTTCAGATTGTCTTTGTAGCTGTCAAATAGATATCCCTACAGGCCCCCTCCCCCATAGTACTGGGCATCCGCATAATCTGCCTCTCTATAATAGCGCTATGTAACAATAAACAAAATAATTTATAAATTTATATACGGCTTTCCTTGTTTAAAATTTGTTCACTTTGAAAGTATTGATGAGAGGGTGGGGGATAGATTTTGTTCTCTGTTGTATATTTAGGAGTAGGGGTTACCGAGGTGGGGGAAAGAGTAGATTTATTTGTAGATTTATATGTTTTTCTCTCTGTATTTTATGTGAACTGTCCACACGTCTGTATTGGGTAAAAAGGGGGAGGGGGAGGGGAGGGTTGGTGGAATAAACAATTAACGTAATATTTTAGGGAGTTACAGAAAGCTTAACAATTCTATTCAAAAAATTGTTGAAATAATAAATGGACGACACCTTAGTATAATAATGTATAGATAAAAATAAAATGTCATTAACTTGAGTGCTTTGAGTCTCTCTGCATTTCTCTCTGCTAGTGCAGGCAAAATCGGATAAAATAACGATGCATATCCGGTTTAGATTCAATGACATTCCCGCAATATGTTGAGATATTTTGGGACGTTTTCATTTAGTTTATTCATTAAGTGTATTTTGAATCTCTTTTCCCGAGATAATGCATGGTGTAGTAAAAAAAAAAAAATCCTTTACAGAGAAATATTTCAAGAAAACATGGCACAAACCTAGATTGTAGTTAAAAAAAAACCCACTGAAGAAAAAAAATTAAACACGAGATATGAATCATTCATTTGAATATGGACTGTTATCCGAGATCAAAGCACGTTCTAGATTCTTGATACTCGATAGTATCAGCGACGTGCTGGTGGATTACTCACCCTGGAGCTGGCCCCCGGACGTACAGCGACGCTTCAGAGCGTGCTGGCCTTCGATTAATTCCAGCACAGATATTCGTAGTGAGAAATGAAACAAGCTTTTGGCCCGGTCTCCCCCTGTCGCCGTGGCTGGCATCTGCAGGATGACAAAAAGAAAACAACAACTGAAAACACAAACATTGACTGTGGCTCGCAACCAAGTAGTGTTGGTGTAAATTGTTCATTTCTTCCAACTGTTGTTTATCGCCAGTTTTGAACGTCACACTCCCATACAAATAATTGTTTGGATAGGAACCAAAAAGGGGACGTAACTTTTTTTTCTCTTCCTGATCTGAGACGAGTTACCGGCCTTAGATAGATAGTAATCCTGCGTCAGTGATTGAAAAGAATAGATTGACAAAGTTTATGTATTATGTGACGGCTTTTGAACGCTTGGGTAAGTTAACTGTTGATTTCAATGCACGAGAAAGAACCGTTACCTTTAAAAAAAAAGAAGAGCGGTCGATAAATTGAAACTCGATATTTGTTTTGTGTGCCTGGGTGTGATATTGAAAGGTTGATTCTATCTTGTGTATACATTAAAAACACCAACAACAACGGCAACATAGCCATAAATTTGTTTTTTTTGTAACTCATATACGAGCTACCATAGTGTGTGTGTGTGTGTATGGTGTGTGTCTGTGTAATGTTTGAGAGAGAGAGAGAGAGAGAGAGAGAGAGAGAGAGAGAGAGAGAGAGAGAGAGAGAGAAAGCAATATGCTTCTTAATAACTCCTAATTGGGATAGTAGATTAAAAACCCCAAGTTATTTACGCCTGTTGACACTGTAGATATTTTTTGATGTAAATGTATATTTGTGTATCTTTGTATGTATATATGCGTATGTTTGTGTGTATGTTTGTAGGTATATATGTGTATGTATGTATGTTTGTATGTATCTTTGTTTGTATATATATATTATATGTGTGTATGTTTTATGTATATATGTGTATGTTTGTAAGTATATATGCGTATGTATGTATGTTTGTATGTATGTTTGTTTGTATATATATATGTATATATATATATATGTATGTTTTATGTATATATGTGTATGTGTGTATGTTTGGTATGTATGTGTGTGTGTATATATATATAACTTGAACGACGGGAAAAATTCCTCTAAAAGATTTATTTAGTGTTGTTTCTGGTACAACTTTCAGTGAACATTATTCTATTTAGCAAATATAAACCCGCACTTTACTACATGACAACCCAACGAAAGTAGTTGAGCTTTACCGTAAACGTCATTACGGTCCTGGGTTCGATCCTCGGTAAGAACCATGGGATTTTCCCAGGTGAAATTTGTTTCAAAGTCATCCCACAAGTCCACCCAGCTTTAAATGGGTACCTGACCTTATGTTGGGGAAGTAAAGACGGCTGGGCGTTGTGCTAACCACACAATCCCTTCATATGCCGAGGTTATAGAAACAGATGAATGCCACACTTCATCAGCCCCGATGGCCCTCTAGAGCTAAGGGAACTTTACTTTTTTTATATACAAGTCATTACCTTGATAGTTACATAGGCACATATTATAACACATCAACACTGTATACATATTTATAACACAACATGTATTATGTCAACGCTTTTCACAGTGCGGAAAAAAAACCACATTGTTAGTCAAGACCTGGAAAAGACAGAGTGGGGGGGGGGAGGGGGGGAGAAGAGGAACAGAGCCATCTTACCTCTTGAGCTCTGTGCAAGGAACCCGGGTAGGGAGGAAGTATTGGAGTACCAAGTTTGCTGAACACTTATATTTAAATAATAAAAGTGGCAAGTCGTTATTTTATCTGGGGGGGGGGGGGGAGGACTAACATGCACATAAGACGACCCTGAATGGAGGAATTCTTCCAGAATTTACCTTTCTTAGATGCTTCTCGGAACTAAGAATGGAATCCGACATATCTTCCACCGAGGGCTGGGAAACAATTTTTTTTAATCATGGGGCATCGTAACTGAACGTCATTCTATATAATATAGACGCGTCAGTCGCGATGCATGTATGAGTTGGAGGCTTACGCGAGCCTTTTTATGTGTGTGAGCGTGTCACAATGTCACATATATTTTTGTATGTCTCTCTCTCTCTCTCTCTCTCTCTCTCTCTCTCTCTCTCTCTCTCTCTCTCTCTCTCTCTCTCTCTCTGTCTCTCTCTCTCTTTCACTGGTACACAATTGAAAATACACAAACAAAACTGCTCGTGACATTTATTCACCCACCCACTCACCACACCACACACATATCTATCTATCTATCTATCTATCTATCTATCTATCTATCTATCTATCTATCTATCTATCTATCTATCTATCTATCTATCTATCTATCTATCTATCTATCTATCTATCTATCTATCTATCTATCTATCTATCTATCTATCTATCTATATATCTATCTATATATCTATATATATATATATATATATCAGTTATTTATTTGAAGTGAACTTAACCGTGCAATTAATATGGACAGCAATACACACCCATTCAACAGCTGACAGATATAATCATAAAGTTTTCCGTCCCATTCAACTTTAAGAGGAGCCGGTGATTAAAAATTTTGTTTTTTGTCTGTTTATATTCTTCTCTTGACACTAGTCAGTGACTCTGGGAGTAATCACGCACACAAAAAATTAATCTCGACTCCTTTGAGACTTAAAAAAAAAAACTCACTGTAGTTATTCCCCCCCCCCCTTCCTCCTCCAAGCCTAGCAATGTCTTCCTTGTTCTTCCTATTTCACGTTCTGGTTGCTATTGATACTATTTTTATTGATCTAGTGGTCTGTCTATTACAACGGATCTAAAACTGTTTACGATTCGCGACCCACTTAAATATATGTTCGGTTTGCGCAACCTTCCTTTAAAGATAGAAATAAAGTAAAAAAAAAAAAGTTAAAAAAAAAAAAAAGATGAAATTGATTTTTATAAAAATTTCGATAAAGTAATTATTAAAACTGTTCGCGATCCACGTGTGGTTCTTGAGCCACATTTTGAGAGCGACTGATTTATTACATTGAAACTTTGATGTGTATTGGTTCATTATGTGGTTTACAGCAACATTCTGTACGTGTCCTCAATGCCCACCCCACCCCACTTCCCAGCCTCCCCCTTTACGTCTTAAACTGTCTCAAAGAGCTCGTCCTTCCGCTAGAATGATGGGTCCACATTTAGAACAATGTGAGTCAGAATTTAAAAGAAAGGCGTGCCATGAATAGCACTTTATTAAGTCATGACTTGAAGGATGCAACGTAATTTTTACCAGCACATCAAGTTAAAAGCAAAATAATTGTAAAAATATCCACACAAAAAGCGAAATAGAGAACAAACAGTTTGACAAAAATTTTCTCACTCTATGATTATTATTTCGGTTTTAATTTTATTTTTTTTTAGTCTGCCATATTCATGATATTAACTATTTCCGTTTTAATCAAAATGAGGAAATGTTTTCAATGAAATTAAATAGAATAACTAACTGTTCTATTAGTTATTGATTGAAGACCTGCAAAAAGTATAGAGTTCCTTTGTTTATAGAGCCGCGGTATATGAAGGGATCCGCCGTTACTTCCCTTGCGAACCAGGAAAAAAAATATCAATCGAGGATCGAACACACGACTCTCGGCCATCCGTCCTCCCTGTAAGTACTTTAAAAAAAACAAAAACATTTCTCACAAACCACACTTTTAGATAGTTTTAGATAGGTATAAGCAACGATAATTTATAAGTTATACTTTCCATTGCTAAACGTCTTCGGTTCGTGAGTACATTTTGAACGATGTTCTGCCTAAATCTTACAAAACAATTGACTGACTGTTGCTGATGATGTGTACGTTGTATCGGTGATGGTCCTTGCTTGTTTGTGGCGTCCTCGCTGATGTGTGTGTTGTCCCAGGAGTGATGTCCTCGCTGATGTATGTGTGCTGTCCCTGGTGATGTCCTCGCTGATGTATGTGCTGTCCCTGGTGATGCCAGGTCCTCGCTGATGTATGTGTTGTCCCTGGTGATGTCCCCGCTGATGTATGTGTTGTCCCTGGTGATGTCCTCGGTGATGTATGTGTTGTCCCTGGTGATGTCCTCGCTGATGTATGTGTTGTCCCTGGTGATGTCCTCGCTGATGTATGTGTTGTCCCTGGTGATGTCCTCGCTGATGTATGTGTTGTCCTAGTTTTGTCCTCGCTGATGTATGTGTTGTCCCTGGTTGATGTCCTCGCTGATGTATGTGTTGTCCCTGATGATGTCCTCGCTGATGTATGTGATGCCGTTGTTTATGTATGTGATGTAATTGATGATGCATGAAAGGTTATTGATGGTGTATTTGAAGTATCTGGTGATTATGTGATGTTCTCACGGATGTCTGTGATGTATAATAACTAATAATATTAAAAAAAAAAACGGAAATGCAAAGCTCCTATGTAGATAGATGCCTGTTATGTAAAACATATTAGGTGTTAATGACTGCTTTTGAAACATTTCGATTACGAAATATATCGGGTGGAGGGGAGGGAAGGTTGGCTTTCCGTATAGGGTAAAGGAAATAATAAAAAAAAGTGCCTTTCAATTTAAGAGGATTTAGATGTCCCCCCATTGGTCAGAATCGATGTGACAAGCCTAAGAAGGCTTCATACTCTTCTGAATACTGATTTTTAGAGCATTTTAAAAAAAAATGCTCAATTGTCCCCGTTTTGTCTGTCTGTCTGTCTGTCCGTCATCACCCTATATCTAAGCAACCATAAGTCCTAGACCCATGATGTATATATCATTTTGTAGGTCTTGGCCTGCCAAGTGTACATCAAAAGTCCATTTCGCGATCTGACCTCTCAGGGCCGAATATAAGAGTTTTTTAAGTACCGTTTTTGATTATATTTTAAATATAAATAATAAAAGCTAATCAAAGGGGCGTAATCATTATTTATTTTTGTAACAGTTATTCAACATGATTACTTCCCTCTCTATTTAGCAAAATCTATGGCTGTAACCCGGAAAAAAATACGGATTTCGTCCGGCGTAACACGAAAATGCTCTAAAATGTCCTTTGTCCGAAACGGAAAAGACTTAAATTGCTTGTTTTACTTATACTTGCGAATACTCTCGATCTTTCAAGGCATAATAATTTACTCATTTGTACTCATTACACTCAGATAATTTATCTATCTATCTATCTATCTATCTATCTATCTATCTATCTATCTATCTATCTATCTATCTATCTATCTATCTATCTATCTATCTATCTATCTATCTATCTATCTATCTATCTATCTATCTATCTATCTATCTATCTATCTATCTATCTATCTATCTATCTATCTATCTATCTGTCCGTCCGTCCGTCCGTCTGTCTGTCTGTCTGTCTGTCTATCTATCTATCTAATCAATCAATCAATCTCTCTCTATCTCTCTCTCTCTCTCTCTCTCTCTCTATATATATATATATATATATATATATATATATATATAATCTATCTATCTAATCATCACTCTAATCTAACTATCTATCTAATCTACCTGTCTATTCTATCTATATAATCTATCTATCTTATATTATTTTCTGCTTCTCTTTCCATATATGTGTGTAAGCGTGTGTGCATGTTTGTATATGTGTTGCTTTTGAAATATTCAGTGAATTGGGAAGACAAGCTTCATGCCTTCATCTCATCTAACATAAACAGACATGCCATTGAAGCAAACAGTTATATACATTGTTGCTGCTTCATCGAGTATGCTATTTCTGTTGCATTACTTCGTCATAATCCCACTGTTCGACTGTGGACCTTTTAAACTCGGCTATTACAAAAAATACTTTCTCCCATAACCGTGCTACTTAGTAATCCTAGCTAAAAGGTTGGCCGTTATAAATAATACACATTGAGCTCATGATGTACGCTATTACTGGCCAGAGTTCTCTCTTGGAAAAAGCTTGGTAATTGAAGGAGATAACAGTCCTTTCAGGTTAAAAATTGGTGTCTTACGTATCTTTGGAAGTTAGGAATAAATGTGGCTTCCTTCCCCTGTTATGACACGTTGTTTTTTTTTGACTTCATGTTAACATACATACACAAGACAGACAGTGGGGGCTTTGAGGGAGGAGGGGGACAGAGAGGGATAGTAAGGCAGCTGTTTATTGGCTATTTACGTAATAGTAAGGCAGCTGTTTATTGGCTATTTACGTAATAGTAAGGCAGCTGTTTATTGGCTATTTACGTAATAGTAAGGCAGCTGTTTATTGGCTATTTACGTAATAGTAAGGCAGCTGTTTATTGGCTATTTACGTAATAGTAAGGCAGCTGTTTATTGTGCTATTTACGTAATAGTAAAAGGCAGCTGTTTATTGGCTATTTACGTAATAGTAAGGCAGCTGTTTATTGGCTATTTGATAGTAAGGCAGCTGTTTATTGGCTATTTGATAGTAAGACAGCTGTTTATTGGCTATTTGATAGTAAGGCAGCTGTTTATTGGCTATTTACGAAATATTTGCATCCTGATACCCTCTATATTACAAAAAAAATTACTTATAACTTTTAGTTGGCTTACTAGAGGACCACCCGCCTTTTAGTAATTTCTAATTTTTTTATGTATTCGTCTTTTTACTTTTAAATGAAAAAAAAAGACAGATATATGTATAATTAATTGCTGAGTAAATAGCAAATCGGTTCTAACTATATGGTTCGGCTTTGCGCTTTCACAAAATGAATTACATGTATGTAGGACGTACATCTCGCATATAACTGATATCTCTGCTGTAAGAGTTCACCTCTTCATCTCTTTAATTCTTCCTGTATCCCGACATAATCCATGCACATAATACCACAAACATTAAGCAAGAACTCTGACAATGAAGATATATTATTCTCCTAGCAAACAACTAATTTGCATATTCAGTTAAGTTGCTCACTCCCTCGAGGACGTCCCAATTTCTCTTTCCATCTGAATCTCATGAATTTAACATGGGCGATAACTCTACGGCTTTTGTTATACAGTTCGGGGAATAACTCTTTTACTATTGCCAGATTTTTATAAGTAACATTTTAAACTTTCTTTTTTTTTATATTTAAAGCTACCTTTAAAACATTCGGAATATTAAAGTTTGTAGAAAAAGAAAGTAGATTTATGGGGAGCCCCCATTGAGCAGCCAGGAAGATCGTGGCTGATTTGCTGTTTCTTTGTATGATTATTACGGGCATCATCAATCTTTGCGGCAGAATTGTGTCTCATTGTTAGGAGAAACGGAATAAATCACACAAGATTAAAAAAAGGGAAGCAAGCGTTTGTGTAACAGGTTGTAACTCATATCAATATTATAACATTATTTCGTCTTTTATCACTGTACAATTTTTCTGTAGTCTCTTTATGGATATTTTTTTTCCTTCTTACGTCCTGCAATGTACTTGATGTCCTGAGTGGTACAGATTTCTCGTTATGCAAATTCAGATTAAATGGAAATATAATTAAGCTCTTTTTTTTTTCGATGAAGCTGAGCATATAATTTCGATATTTTACAAATCTTTCTTTCTTCAGGTGACTGTGACATGCAAACAGGCAGACAAACACGTCGGGCAGATATATATATATGTGTGTGTGTGTGTGTGTGTAATATTGTATACTAGCTGTACCCTGCAAAACCTTTGCAAAGAGTCATATTCCCTTAGGCTTGATCGGTGGGATAGGTTCTTTTTTGGTTTCGGGCAGATTTTTTCATGATTGTATTTTAAACTGGAAAACTGTTGTATTAATTCTTTACTTTCGATTTAACGCAGAGTCCAAATGGCTTTTATATATATTATTCATATTTATAATACGATAAAAACAGTAAATATTTCTTAATGCTCTTATTGTTTAGAGTTTTGTCTTGTAACATCAGGTGTGGAAGATGGTGACAACCCTGGGGCTAAAACCTTCTTAACAGTATTATGTGCCCCCGGGTAAACCGTTGCTTTGGTTCCCTAATGCCTAATAGTACCGATCAGAAGAATGAGATATCAATAGTCTATTAGGTTGGGGGGCATTGCACTGGCCGGCTTATTTATGACTGGGGAAGTCTAATAAAGCTGTTGACCAGAGTGTCAATAATAATATGTAAATGCTGTTGTTGTCTCGATAGCCCACGGATAGAATGCTATTATGCCGAGTGCTGGACCTTAGAACGGTATATTTATATGCCATTAAAAATGTTTTATGTTATCATAATGTAGCATAAAGATACCTGTTAGTAAAACAGTTTTTATGGCGCTTACCACAATGTGATATGCTGCGAGACTGAATACATCATGGTCATCAAAGCCTATATTTATCATCGAGACAACTGTACCTGCATAGCTAAGGTTTAAACCACTGAAACTGGCTGCAACGGTCACTCTCAAACCCTCTTAACCGCCGAGGCAGGCTGTCCGAAACCTAAGATTATTTCATATACACGCTGTTTGAACATCTTATTATTTTTAATATGTCCTAATTTAGACACACGAATTGAATCTTAAATGTTCGATTGAGAAGTCGTGTTGTATTGTTTTTATATTTCGGTTGATACAGACATATTATTGACAGTTTATGAGTATATTTAGTATAATAGTGCATCATGATTGAGATAATCCGTTTACATTAGACAGCGTCTCGTTATTTGCATAATACTGATGGATGATAGTGGGAGGAGCTTTGTTGAAGGTGCTTAATCTTTGTCTGTCAACATTCGGATAACTAAGATAAGCTTTCAGACAGTCTAATGGCTATACATTTGTAATAAGATTCAATTGTCAACATGCACAATGAACCGAGTATACAAATGCACATTGAACAGATTATGAAACTGTACAGTGAACCGATTATAAAACTGTACATTGAACTTATTATTTTGGTGCTTATCGATATTCGATACCAGCTAAAGAGCTGCATTTTAAAAGAAGTATATCATTGTAAATGATACCGTCAATTATACCGGTGCATGATGACCCAATCGTACATTTGTACACTTGACCAGTTCACCTATTGAACCATTCTAAGTTGTGCATAACTAGACAGCTGGTGATTAGATGAAATATACAGTTGCACATTAAAACATAACTGCACGGTTATACATCCAAACAGTTGTATATCAAAACAACTATGCAAATGCACATTTCACCAATTATACAGCTGCATATCAATCCCAGCATACACTTACCAATATTATCAAATAAACAGTTGCATGTGATTTATGTATACAGCTACACATTAAACAAAGTACATGAAAATATCTGCGGTACATCAGGGACGAGGCGTACGTGTTCCGGTCATAACTCTTAGATAAAAAATTATTTATGTTTTTATGCTATATAAAAAGCATATACGAACATAGATTTATACATTGTATACATTATTAGACTAACAACATATACTGTATATACTAGCTGTACCATGCAAAACTTTTGCATAGAGTTATTTCCCCTTAGGCTTGTTCGGTGGGCTAGGTTATTTTTTGGTTTCGGGCAGATCCGATTTTTTCATGATTTTATTTTAAAACTAGAATGCTGTTGTATTAATTTTTTTACTTTCGATTTAACGCAGAACCCAGGTCGCTTTTATATAAATATTATTGAAACTTGTCATTTTATTATGAATGATTATGCTAACTATATTCAGTAAACACAGTATTATTATGTGGCATTTTTTTTTAAATATGCCTATGACCAGCAACACTCACGCCTCGACCCTGAGTACATACATACCTTTCCTATTGACATAAACAACACAGATGAACACAGATTCAATTATACAAAGTCACTTGACATCCTTAGATTAGAATAAATAAATAAATAATTTTATTCAGTTAGATCATCTCACAAGACACCCATCATCTCATAGCTGCACTTGAGTACAACTAATCGCAATGAAATGACTTTATCTGCATGTCGCTGCGATTAATTATTATTACAGAATATTACCGTTACCATTATTTTATCATTTACGAATCAATAATCAATAATATATTTTGGCAGACTTTCGAGCCTCCTTACAAACTTTAAATTGTATCTGTTGATTTGATCATATTTAACTAATTTTATTATTTTCATCGAAATTTATTATTTTTCATCTGATATAGTTTTATCATTTTTATATAAAAAAAACTGGATAACTAATCAATTTTAAGACATTTTTTTTTACATTGTTTAGATAGAAATGTGCACAATTTGTATTATGTTGAACCATATAATAATTATTCATATTAAACGATTTAACGGCCTCACGTTCGCCATTCTTATAGACAGGTATCAGCCTAGTCACCAACTGCCAAAGGGCTCCCCAGAGGCGTAGCGAGGGGTGGGCAAGGGTGGCACCATGCCAGGGAGCTACTCAGAAAGGGGCGCCAAATGGTATATTTTACATATAATATTATGTATATGGTTTTCGAAGGTGGGGGGGGCGCTAAAAAAGGTATTGTGCCCCGGGCGCGAGCTAAGCTCGCTACTGCACTGGGACTCCCTTCCAAGTATTAATTTCTGTTAGATCGGGCGGCTAAGAACGCCGCGACGGTACTTTTGCCCAGGGCCCCCAATGTATCTGCCTCTGCCCCAAAAAAAGCTGCCATCCCCACGCAAAGACATATAAACAGACTTGCCGCATATATCCTGCATTTTGTTTTCAATTTACTGCTGTGCAGGCGACTGCGTGTTGCTCCATATTTGCACGGTAACTGCATATTTACAGCTACACCCCATTTTCGCTTATAGTGATACATACTCCATTACAGCTATATTCTGTGATACATGACTATTGTCTATTACCCTGTGATAACATTCAACCTACACATTCTCACGGTTGACGTTTAAATATCACATTTAATGAGACATCCTTTTGAAAACATCGTCGGTGACTTTTTTTTTGCCCCTATCCCCCCCTCCACCCACCCCATCCTCTTCATCCCCCATCTGTTTTATCTACAGTGCGCATGCCCAGACTCCACCCACTTGTTGACATTTTCACGGGCAATCATCATTATGTCTTTGTAACCTTAATAACTGATGAGACGACACGATAGTGTGCCATCCTGCCTGCTGAAATGGAAAACTACCCGTTTCGCCAAATTGTAGTGGCGCTCGTTTTGTCTGACTAAATAGCTATGGGAGTTATATTATTTTTTTATTATGTAGATTGTACAGGGAGAATCTACTACTATACAACGATTCCCACCACTTGTTCATATTTTATGTTGTGGGTCTGCTGAACTCGAACACGGTTCAAACGTAGCCAATGTTTGCTCAGTAATGTAGTTTCGTGTTGCATGAACACCGATAAACACATTTATCTATTTGTTGTCGCTAGTTATTATAATTAACCAATATCCAACGTTTTTTTGTATTATATTTCCAGGGTTGTAGCAGGAGCGTCGCCAGAAAATCTGGGGCCCCCTGACAAAACACTGACAATCGTAGCCCCCCCCCCCCACTCACATAAATGGAAAAAAAAGTTGCAGCATAGAGTAATTTATCAAGATATACTGAACCAAAGTAATTTAATACTTTAAAAAAAATGGTTTATTAGAAAAAACGCAGTGGCTACGGTACCATCAAGCGGGACTCCGTATTTTTTTTCCAGGTACCAGCAATAGATATTGCTGCACACCCTAACCCTAACCCTATACCTAACCCTATTTCCTAACCCTAATCCTAACCCTAATCCTAACCCTATTCCTAACCCTAATATAATTGCTGGTACCCGAAAAAAATAATACGGGCACCAGCCATATTCCTAACCCTAATATAATGGCGCTTGATGGTACCGTAGCCACTTCGAAAAAAAAATGAAAAGCACGATGGTACCATAGGAGCACTCGAATGTCGACCTAAGAGTCCCAGGTGCGATCCTCGCAGAGAAACAAGTGACTTTTTCCAGGTCCTGGTGAACGTAGGTTAAAAGTCCTTTAAGTTGACCCAGATTTAAATGGGTACCTGGCTTAAGTTAGGGAGTAAAAGCGGCTGGGCTTTGTGCTAGCTACACATTCCCCTTTCTATCCGGTGATTAACAGAAACAGATGAATTCTACAACTTCTTGTGCCCCGATGGCCTTTTGAGGCTTATCAAACTTCACTTACATTTTTTTTGTATCATAGGGGCCGCTTTTAGCCATGACTGATAAATACAATAAACAAAAAAAAAATCAACAATAATAACTCATCAGCGAGCGTTTGAACGTAATACAGCAATCATTCAAGCCAATCAAACATTTATATGCTAATGCCGGTCATATTTTGATTAGAATCAAATCGGAGTCAAAAAGTCTTATTCAAACAAGGGGGACAGCATTAAGTCCGTCTTATCCCCAAACTAGATCAATACAATCATGAAGATAGTGTTTTCTCTCTCTTTTTCTTGTGGTGGTGTATTCATCTAGTAAGACCCGATCAATGTGTTATGTACTCAAAATAATTACTCGCGTACCAGTGGCCAACCATAAATGATCTCACGCGATCATCTGCCGAGAGAGAGAGAGAGAGAGAGAGAGAGAGGGAGGAAGCAGGAGGCTGGGGGTGAGGGGAGGGGGGAGAGGGTGGACGTTGAGGAAGTATGACCGTTGCTGGAATGTTGGGAGGAGGCTAACGAAATTTGGTGTCCCGATGGGAAAGGGGGGGGGGGTGGAGTGTGGGGGGAAAAACGCATAAAAATACATCCGAGTCGTATGACCTCGGTGTTCATTTTGTCCAATGGGGTTTTTAGACCGGAAATCCCTGACGTACACATCTATAGAAATAAATTATCAAATCGTTGATAAAGGGACTGATAGAAATACAACATTTAAAATCATGTTTCCCCATCGACACCGAAATGTATGAAAATATCAGTTTATTTTTTTTTTAAAGCATCTTGTCTTTGTCTGATCTCCTGGTCTGGTGTGTTCATGTGACGTCATGAGAGGTCAAGTAAGGTCAAATTCATGTGGATGTTTCCTTTGCCATGTTTAATTCAATTTCATTTTTTTATTATTATTCATGCTGTCGTGAATCGTCCTATGCTATGTTCATTGTAAATGTGTATCAATTTTTTAACACCCAGGCTTGACAGCGTGGTTTGTTAATAGATTATCTATCTATCTATCTATCTATCTGTCTATCTATCTGTCTATCGGTCTGTCTGTCTGTCTATCTATTCTTCTATCTGTCTGTATGTGGTTATGAAAGTCAATAGATTATGTATCTATCTATTCTTTAATATCTCTGTATGTCTTTCTATTGTATTTACACATACGGGTAACTATTTAGATAAGCTGTTATTTAATTGTTAATTTTGTTTTAACTGACGTTCTGTTTAAAATAGTTCCTAATTGCTGGCAATTTTTTTTATCTTCACCAGGCAGTATTAGATTAATTTGTTTTAAATGCGATATTTCGGAGACTAATTTTACAGAGAATTCAAAGTGAGTTTGTTTTTTTTTGGCACCATTTGCTCGAAGTTCGCTACGGTATCAGGAAAAAAGGCGTTAGCTGCAAGCTGTCTATTGCCTACAGTCCGGTCCGCCACTGGTCAGGGCAATATGACAGCGTGCTTGCTTTGGGCCCCCTAATATATAATTGACCTAGGGCCCCCAAAAGTATTTACGTTTAAGGCTCCCATACATGTATGTTGGTACTGTCCATAAACTCACACGATGAGATATTCTTTGTGTTGGAAATTTTTTTTTCTTAAAATTCCCATTAACAAATTTTCGTTTCCGTTATATTTTTTTTTCACAAAGAGAAGTCAACTCTGGGTGTGAGTGACGTCACATGATGGCACAGTTGTCTCACCCTCCCCACCGTGCCATTTTCCCCCTTGAGGTAGTAATCAATAATGACAGAACAACAAGAGAAATCTTTCCACTTTATTGACCAGCCTGTCTTCTTCTTCTCCTCCCCCACCCCATCCCCCGCTCCCCCCCCTTTTCCCTGGTTCTCGCGTGTCCTTCAATCAAGAAGACCCGACTCGCCCATTCATATCTTTGTTATGTCACTCTAATTCTGTTAGTACGCACACTCTCTATCTCGCTCTGTATATTGCCCTGCTGTGTTTATTCCATCAGAACTGATTCCACCAGAGACCCCCCAAAAAAAGGTAAATGCATTATTACATACTTTTTTTTCAAATATGTGTAACACGTTGATATGTCAATGAATATTTTCCTTTTTTTTTTTTAGAAAAATTTTACCTCGATGGGGTAATGAGACCAAAAAAAAAAAAGCTTTCGTGCATAAAGTCTAATCTTTGTACATATCTAATGCTTACATATAAACAAGTTATGTTTACAGTGTCATTCTAACTACATGCACTACCACCGAGGACTGAAGTTAGTATGCACGCAATTTCATCAGATAATTCTTGTCTAAATTGTATTTTTAATTACTTATGTATGAGGTGGGGGGGGGGGGTATGAATCTTATCTCGTTCTTTTCGATTTCTTATATTATTATATTTCGTGAGATTTCCTTTTTATTCATCAACTCGAACTTACGAAGCAATTTTTTAAGTAAATTTATTATCTTCTCAAAATATTACATTGTTTGTTGCAATAAAGGAAAATTTGGTAAATTTTAGAAGCTAAATTAGACTAATCATGAGGTTAATAACTCTCTTTTCAATATTGTTTGTGGGTCATGTGTTTTAATGTTGCCAAATACGTAACATCCATTTAAACCAGCGATGCTAAAATACTGGCCCGCGGGCCAAATTTGGCCCTTTATGATAATTTTTTGGCCCCCACAAGTTTAAAAAAATAACATCTCATTATATACATACATATATAAAAATTATATGATTTTGGCAGACAATAATGGCCCACAGAAAAAAAAAAGGTTTAGCATCACTGATTTAAACAATTACATTTTATTTTCAATTATTTAAACTTAAGTTGCTCATGCAGACTATAAATATTTTTTTTATTTTCAAATTTACTTAGTAAATACAGTTTGAACTATTTATTTTACTGTATGTTCTGTTCAACAAAAAATGTTTTTACTTTATTTTACTTAACATAAAAAATAAACATCGCATGCAAAAATAATAATAATAATAAAACAAGCAATTAAGCCTGTTCCATTCTGGACACAGGACGTGTTAGCGCATTTTCATGTTATGTATCAGTACGTATGCTATCTTTCAGTAAATATTTGTAAATTTTGGAAATGTTTATAAATTCAATTGTGTAATGCATATATCTGTAAAAAAAATTTATAAAGACGTTTCTTTATATTTGAAAAAAAATTATTTTCTCTCAAATCTAACTACAAGTGGTTTGTGGTTACTGAAATAGGACTTATAATTGAAAACATTCGAAATTATAGTCATTTAATCGTCCGAAAACTCCGTCAATTGTTGCATAGCTCTGATACTTTCAACTAAACTCAGAACACAAGCTTACTATTTCATTTGATGAGTTTCTTAATAAATCTTGGTGAAACTACGTGCTGCAGTATTTCGCTCCAAATGAACGGGCTATTGAACGTACAAGGTGTATATATAATATATAAGCCCCTTATGAGCCCTGAAGCCCGGCCCTCAGAGGTCCTATCGCAAAATGATGTACACATGACAGGCCAAGACCTACAAAATGATATATACATCATGGGTCTAAGACTTATAGTTGCTGAGATATAGCGCTCCTTTATTAATATAGCTTATATAGTAAAAAAAACGGTTCTAAGGCCCCTTTTACGGCCCTGAGAGGTCAGATCGCGAAATGGAAAAAAGTCATTTCTTGGCAGGCCAAGACCTACAAAATGATATATACATCATGGGTCTAGGACTTATGGTTGTTGAGATCTAGGGTGATGACGGACAGACGGACAGACAGACAAAACGGGGACAATAGAGCATTTTTTTTTCGAAAATGCTCTAAAAACCTTTTTAAGCAAAAGGCATTTTTTAATGTTTAGTTAAATGTTTATGTAAAATACTACAACTTTGCAGTAAAACTTAAACCTTCACAATAGATGACCAATGATCTCTGCATTTACACTCTCTGCACACAAAATCAAAACAGCATAGGCTTTTAGACTTACATAATGGACGACAATTGGAACATAACACAGGCATTAAAAAATTAGCAAAACAAAATGGCAATTATTGATAAAACTACTATTGAAGGTAAAGAAAGTTTTTTTTTTCTTCAAACTTTTCAATCTTTTCAGTATTGCTTTTTTTTTTTTTTTAAAAATCCCGATAGCACGCGCCATTTATAGTACTTGTTTTTACCAAAATCTTTGTCAGGGTGCCATGTTTATTTCTTGATACTAATGACGCGTGGTTCTTCAAGTGTGGGTTGCGAGATAACATGAAATTGGTTACCAAAAAAATGGACGGATGGTCGTGTGGTAAAGCCCTCGAATGTCGACCTGAAGGTACCTGGTTTGATCTCCAGTGAGAACCAAGAAATTTTTTTCAGGTCTTGGCTCAAGTTCTCGATATATCTCCCTTGGTGCCTCCATGGCCATTGCACTATCGGCTATGGTGGGGATGAAAGAAGGGCACCATAAAAACCGTCACGTTAGTGGTTCTTAGGATCTAAGAGATTTCATCTCATCCTTACAGACAGAGGCGCAACTAGACCAAACTTTCAGGGAAAGGGGGGGGGGAATCACTTGTATTAAAAAATCACATTATTTATATATTTGTATTTTATTTTAAACAAATTTCGGTCTAATCTTTTTTTTTATTTCGGAGGGGGCAAATGCCCCCAATGCCCCCCCCCAGTTGCGCCACAGCTTACAGGGACATCACACACACACACACACACACACACACACACCAAAAAATGTAACAAAAAATGTATACAATAAATATTAGTTTGTCTGTTTTATTTATTTCTTTTAATCCTTTTTTTTTCGTTCTGTAAAGTTTGGTCGTGAAAACCATTTTGATTTCTTAGTGGGTTGGGAATCGCAATTGTTTGAGAACCACTGCTACAGACAACTAATGGGACCCTCTCCATAGCCTACTGTTCAAGGGTCATTGAGTCACTACGGAATACATAGGCAGGTGACTGGGTTGAGTCACCACAGTAGACAAAGATAAGTGACTGGATTGAGTCACCATGGAAGACATGGCTAAGTGAATGGATTGAGTCACAATGGAAGACATAGATAAGTGACTGGATGGAGTCACCATGGAAGACAAATATAAGTGACTGGATTGAGTCACCATGGAAGACATAGTTAAATGAGTGGATGGATTCACCATGGAAGACAAATATAAGTTAATGGATTGAGTCACCATGGAAAACATAGTTAACTGAATGGATTGAATCACAATGGAAGGCATATATAAGTGACTGGATGGAGTCACCATGAGAGACAAATATAAGTGACTGGATTGAGTCACCATGGAAGACATAGTTAAGTGGAAGGATTGAGTCACCAGATAAGACATAGTTAAGTGACAGGATGGAGTCACCATGGAAGTCATAGATAAGTGACCGGATTGAGTCACCACGGTGGGCATAGATAAGTGACCGGATTGAGTCACCACGGTAGACAAAGTCAGGTGACTGGATAAGCTGGAATCTGAATCAGTAGCCTATGCCCCATAGCATGCAGATCTAGCTCACAACCAAAGTCACCCCATAGTGCCTGTATATAGCCCCATCGCAACCAAGCCAGTAAATGGCTGCAGAAGCCATAGAGATATCACTGTGGTCTTTCAACCCAGATAGCAATCGCTCAGAATGCTCAACCTAGTTTTCAATCAGTGCCTCCAATGTGAGGGTCTAAGAAATGTCAATCCACCAGAATGATACAAGAAATCGAATACGTATAGCATTCACTCACACGGGTCTTGGGTGTAGGCCTATTGATGTACGAATCAGGAACAAATCATCGTACTGTAAAAGAGACCACGAAAGCATATCTTGCGTGAATTGTGAAATTTAGGTTATATATGCACATTAGGTAGGTGGCATAAATTACCACCAATATATATATATATATATATATATATATATATATATATATATATATATATATATATATATATATATATACCTAATGGTTTATTTGAAATGTTTGAAACTATAAACAACCCAATTAATCGTATGTAAAAAAACGGTTTAAATTATTTGGCATGGTTGTCACACACTTATATTTCCAGGGCAACGCCGGGCATTACAGCTAGTTCCTTACATTTGTAAAATGAAACATTTCACACATCTTTACCACTTTCAGCATGTTCTTTTGCTATGAAAAATTGTAACTAACTACATGCATTTTATTGGTTTTTTTTAAATTTTAGATTAGAAATTGTGGTTTGCTGTTTGTATTAATATGAGTATAACTTAATGAAATATAAGTTGGATTTTTTTTAACTCTTTAATAAAAAGCGTCAATTTTCTCAGTGGCAAATTAAAATTGAATTTTGTCAAAATTATTTTTTTTTTTGAAAACGTTGAAATTTGTCATATAACAGCAGACATGAGCAAAACATTATAATTGTGTATTTCCTAAACAAATTTTATTGAAAAAAAAAATAGATAGCCGAACTAAAGAAATCGCTTAATTCAAAGTGTGTTTACAGCTGTTACTGACAGAAAGTATTAGTAATTTTTTTTTTTAATTCGTTGCAATGTTCTATTAGTGACGGTGCATGCGAAATACAAGTTTACAAGCGCCCTCTCTTTCTGTTCAGTATTATCATGTCGTAGCTGGTCCTGCCCAGGTTTTGTTATTTCCCTTACCCAACCACTTCCTTAACGGTTAAGGATCCTATTGTATCAGCTTTAAAATCATTCAGCGGACTAAAAATAAAAAAAAAAAGAGAGTAAGTGGGAAATTGAAATGAACGCATACTTATCTTAAGAGCCCTGCACGGTTCACTGCACATGCACACATTAAAAAAAAACAACAACATTGAAATCTACTGTACAGCAGAGTGTAAACCGTGTAGCGTGGGTCACACACCACACCCGCCGCCCCCTCCCCACCACCCCCCTTTCCACCCAATGGTGCATTGACCTTATTTATTTTTTTTTTTTATTTAATATCGTTATATTTTATGGATCGTGAAGTGTTCGGGTTCAATAAATGTGACCGTGGATTGAAATGTCGTGAAATGTACATCCCGTGTGTCTACATACAGTTTTAGTAATAACAATTTTGTTTCGGCTTGGTCGTCTCTCTCTCTCTCTGTTCATTTACCACTTTCTCGCCGCGATTTGTGTTTTTTTTTCTTATCTACCCAGGAAGTAAAAATTCACACACACATAGTTGAACGTGACCACTTTGGGATATTAAATGATAAAACATATTATGTGCTTCTTGGACTATTTTGACAAGGACGAATTGTCGTGCTACATAAATCGGATTTAATGGTTAATTATCATTGTCATTATAATTTGATGCAACATCATTGTTGTTATATTGAGGTAAGATTATTTGATGTATTGATCAGTCATGAGCAGAACAGGTGATATCTAATGTTGTTAGTTCATAAAAGTCATGGATAATGGATCATGTCTATTTTTAAATTCCATAAAATAAACACGAACCAATGATGTGCTACTAAACTAGTCAAATATAATGTTATTAATTATTACAAATAACTGATTAGGCTTTTTATTTTCAAAGTTTATTAACTTCATAAAAATTTAGCATTGAATACCATGAGTGCACCTTTTCCACGCTCCTTCCTCGATTGTCAATTCGTTTAATTGCCCTTGTCTAGCTAGCATTGCGTTCCCTCTGTGTGATATATTTGATCAGCAGTTATCGTTCGTTCATTGTTGACGAGTTATCGCCACTTCTTCATCGACCCAATCCCTCACGGTCACATACTATAATGAATTATGTTTTAGCTTCAGGCTACTTGGGAAAGATTACAATAACAGACGAACTGTTTTCAGCTATATTTACGAACAAGGGAAAACATTTACTATAATTGAAAAGAAAAAAGGATTCCCTTTGGGTAATATTTCGCTCTACAGCTCTGTTTGCTAATTGCTATCTGCCATAACCTTGATTTTTTGTTTCTCTATATTTTGATTGTAATATTATATATAAAATAATGTTGTTTTTTTTACACCAGTTATCACTTAGCTCCATGTACTTTATTAACATTGTGTATATTTTGAAACTGTCATTTATACCCCCTCCCCCCTTTTTTCCCGAAATAGTATATATATATATATATACACATCACAACCTACAACAACATCGTGTCACCTACAGGCCCGTCCCGTAGCGTGCGGGGGGCCGGGTCCCCTTGCGTTTTGTCAGGCCCCCCTCTACTTATTTGCTCTACTTAGTAAAATGTATTAACTGCCCCCCCCCTGCTATTGCCTTGCCCCTGCTGTAGAATGCCTGGCCCCTTCTGTAGAATTTTCACGCTACGGGGCTGGTCACATAATAGATGAAATCACACAAAAATATCACCGATGGTTTGCATCCAAGCAAAGAGATGGAATTAGCGACAGACCCCCATCTCCGACCCCACCCGCAAAACAACCTTTTACACCTGTACAGTTGTGTTCTACTTAAAGAAGTAGCCTAAATTATCTTTTTTGCGTCTGACTTCTACATTTGCTTCAGTATCAGATTATGTCCCTTTGCATACTCATACATGAAGCCATCACTCAGGTGGGGCGGGGGAGGAGGGGGGGGGACAGATTAAAGGATGCCCTTGTTGCTCGCCCATCGGGTCCGTGTGTATGAAGTCCCTATAAATCACTAAAGTGATGGTCTTTTGCAGTGCCCTTCTTTCATCCCCAATGACCATGGAGGCACCACGGGAGATATAGCGGTGACTTTAACCATGACCTGAAAAAAATGTCCTGGGTCCTCATCGGAGATCGAACCTGGTACCTTCAGGTCGACAGCCTAGCGCTTTAATGAACGACTTTCTGTACCCTTCATCGGGCGTGTGGATTCTCCCATTTGTTGGCATTACGTTCTTCATATCTGCCACTGTCTTCGGCTGCAGAACAACGAACAAACGTTCGTCTAAGATGATATAACAAGGAAATGTTAGTCAATTAGAATGTAACCTCCAGAGTGCTAGATAAGGCAATGCCTTCTACGGTATTGGAGGTGGGCATTGGATAAGGCATGCTGTCGCAACGTCAGAAGAGAGGAAGCGATGTTTCCAATTGGTCATACTCTAGATACCTTTGATAGGTTGAACGTAACAGTGAGAAAGCCAACATAATATTATGATGTGATCTACTTGCTATGCAACTGATGGTGATATTAAAAAAAAAAGTGGAATAATGCTGGGACTTTATACTATTATTTGAACATTATCAAGTCAGATGCATTATAACATCGTCTTCACACGGACATATTAATATATTCACATGGATATTATAAAACAATCATCACACTGGCATTATGATATCAGCTTATTAACAAAGACATTATAATATACTCACATGGACATTATAACATCAGCTTCACATAGCCCTAATAATATATTCATATGGACATTATAATATATTCACATGTACATTACAACATCAGCTTCACATGGACATTATAATACATTACAACATCAGCTTCAATGGACATTATAATATACTAGCTGTACCCTGCACAACCTTTGCATAGAGTTATATCCCCTTAGGCTTGATCGGTAGGCTAGGTTTGTTTTGGTTTCGGGCAGATCCGATTTTTTCATGACTGTATTTTAAACTGGAATACTATTGTATTAATTCTTTACTTTCGATTTAACGAAGAACCATAATCGCTATTATTTTATTAGATTCACATGGAAAATCATAAACACATCCAAGTAGAAAATGATCGTGTACGACAAAGCATTTTATCGTTCATTTTTACAGTTACATGTACCTGACAGCTAGAAGAGATCCTTCAAATATACAATTCTAATATATCTGTTGCTAAGAGGACGACAAATACTTTTGCCAAGTAACCCCCCCTCCCCTCCAACACCCAACAATCTCTGGAGATTTCTACTTAAGTCCCTCTCTCTTATATTCCCAAGAACCGCTTCGACTAATTGACGCTTGTTGACTTGAAATTAATTAAATAGATTTCACAATAAAGAAACAGTCATTCACACGACCCTTGGGTTTACAGTCCCTTCCACACCAATTGTTTACATAAAGACAGCGTGTAAGTAAGAAAGAAAGAAAGTTAGAAGCCGAATTGAACTTGCGCGCGGGTGCTGTATCGTGCCACGCCAACTTGCCTCTGTGCTGGAAAATGCCATAATGAAGTATTTATTTTTGCTTTGAAAAAAGCTCTTTGCCCCGTTTTGTCTGTCTGTCTGTCTGTCTGTCCGACATCACCCTAGATCTCAACAACCATAAGTCCTAGACCCATGATGTATATATCTTTTTGTAGGTCTTGGCATGCCGAGAAATGACTTTTCTCCATTTCGTGATCTGACCTCTGAGGGCCGTAAAAGGGGGCTTATAGAGTACCGTTTTTTACTATATAAGCTATATTAATAAAAGAGCGTCCTATATCTCAGCAACCATAAGTCCTAGACCCGTGATGTATATATCATTTTGTACGTCTTGGCCTGCCATGTGTACATCAAAAGTTCATTTCGCGATAGGACCTCTCAGGGCCGGGCTTCAGGGCTCCTAAGGGGCTTATATATTATATATAGATTATAAGCTAAACAAAGGGGCGAAATCATTATTTATTTTTGTAACAGTTATTCAACATGACTTACTTCCCTTACTTTTAAAAAAACCCATAATCAATGACAACTTTGCTGCACAGCTCAATCAATAAAAAGTCATCATTTGTTGGGACTTCAATCAAGATTTCAAAGAGCCCGGGGCAGAATTGAAAATTTCTTCGAAACAAACTTCAACATTCAACTACTTTCACCAAGATTGGCAACAACAATTTATCAAACAACAATTGACGGAGTTTTCGGACGATTAAATAACTACAATTTAGAATGTTTCAATTATGAGTTCTATTTCAGTGACCACAAACCACTTGTAGTTAGATTTAAGAGAAAATATTTTTTTTTCAAATATAAAGAAACGTCTTTTTAATATCTTTTTTTCAGATATATGCATTACACAATTGAATTTATAAACATTTCCAAAATTGACAAATATTTACTGAAATATAGCATACGTACTGATACATACACGAAAATGCGCTAACACGTCCTGTGTCCAGTATGGAACAGGCTTAAATTGCTTGTTTACTTTTCAGTGCATTTTTTATAAAAGCTTATTTTTTTAATGCTTCGTTTTGATTTTAACATTGAGAGAATTAATTACTGTTTAAACAAATAATCCTAACGTAATTTGTGACGTATGAAATATAGTTTATCTCTGCACATTAGGTATGTGGCATATTAGATAGGTGGCATAAATTAGCACCCATATCTTTGGTTGGTTTGATTGGTTCGTTTGGTTGGTTGGTTAGGTTAGCTGGTTTGGTTGGTTGGTTTGGTTGGTTGTTTGGTTTGGTTGGTTTGGTTAGCGTTGACTGGTAAAACGTAATTTATGAGGGTTTGGCTTGGTTGGTTGGTTTGATTGGTTGGTTCGGTTAGCTGGTTTGGTTGGTTGGTTGTTTAGTTTGGTTTGGCTGGTTTGGTTGGTCAGCGTTGACGGGTAAAACGTAATTTGTGACGTGTGAAATCTATGTTATTTCTGCACATTAGGTAGGTGGCATTTTAGGTAGATGGTATAAATTAGCACTCATATCTTTACCAAATGGTGTCTGGTTGGTTGGTTTGGTTTGGTTTGGTTTTTTTTTTTTGTTGGTTTGGTTAGCTGGTTTGGCTGTTTGGTTTAATTTGGTTGGTTTGGTTGGTTGGCGTTGACGGGTGAAACGTAATTTTTGCCGTATGAAATGTAGGTCATTTCTGAACATTAGGTAGGTGGCATAAATTAGCACCCATTTCAATCGAATGCAAAATGCAGCATTAAATTGATTAGTAAGGGGTGTTACATGACACCTATATTTCTTGGGCAACGCAGTGCTTATTAGCTAGTGTATATATAAGAAACAGCAACAATAGGGCTCTTGATCGAACACACAGTGTATTCAACTTATACGGCTATAGTTTTGTACTTTTTTTAGTGGATCTTAATCCCATTCATGGTGCTCCATTTTTCCATTAACCATGTTTTTTTTTCATCTGTTGCTGAAAACAGTTTTAAAAGAAATGCTGACCAAAACATTCAGGTGTTGACCGGCAACAAGGAGATGGCTGTCACAGTTACCCGTGTACCTGGCATAATCTTCGTATTGTTGATGTATCTCAAGGAACTGCATACGTATGGATCGACTTCAGACGGAGGTGAGAGTTATGTTTTGTCTAGAACTTTGATACTTTTATTCCATCAGTGACATTTTTGTTTATTCATCTTTTTGCTGTGCAGTACTGTTTTTTTTTTTTTTTAGTAAAATCACAGCAAGTCATTAAATTAAAGACATTGCCTCTGAAAGATGTTCGATACAAAGACTGAAAGAGAGCATTTGAAAATGACCGGTTTCTTTCAAATTATATTTTGTTTGTTTTTCTTCATTTAAGTTGAGATTTTCAGAGAAGAGGGGCGGAAGGGGAAGGGGGTCCAGTTGGCAGAGTTTGTCCACAACCTCTTGTACTGTCACGATGGCAGTTGTTTGTCGAGGTCCTGGATAATCTGGCTGTGCCCTAAGCCTATAAGGTAGCTCATGTAATGTCAGTCGTCCATTAATTACGCCAACAAATTCGGGCACTTTTAGAACCCTCTCTTGTCAACAAATGTTAAACTTTTGTGTGCACCCCCCCCCATTCCAATACCCAATACAATTATAAAATCAAGAAAACAAATATAAACAAAAGATCCAATAAATTTTAAAATCCGTTTCTGATTCTAATAACTAAAACGCACTTGTTACTCGACCCACTAGTGACCATTATATTAGGGTATAAGGAACATGACATATATAAATTTTTTTTTTCAGAATTTTTTTTTTCAGGATTAGGGATAGGGTTAGGGATAGAGATTGATATCGATTTGCGCGAAAATCCCCAAAAAAAAATTAACGGGTCGACCGTACATATGCTAGTAGTCGACCCTCTAGTGGGTCGAGTAACAAGTGCCTAACTAAAACCTAATAAAATTAATAGATCTTCAGCAACAAGGATGTAAAAATTTAAAATACATCAAATTAATATTTTAGACACCATGCATTTATTTCATTGACCTCAAGTTCATTTTGTATTTGGGATAACCAAAATGCTTTTAAATGTAATTCATTTTCAAAAGTTGATATTGTTGACATCAAAAAGTCTTCACACCCGTCCCCTATATCAACTACTGTCAAACTTGTTCATACCTCCCTCCCCCCAAGTTGTTCACCTAATTATTGGACAAACCCTAAGGAGCATCCAAATGTTTCACAGCCTCTCCTCCACCATTGATCTTTTTTTGTTTTGCCAGAACTTTCTCACCCCTTAAATAGTTGTTTTCTTTCACCTTCTTTAAGGAATGGGCATTTGGATTAGAGTTGCGATTGCTGCTCTTCTTACAGGGCTTCTCATGAACTATATAAGCTTTGATATTAACCTGTGTCTATATGTAAACTTTACACAAATTTTGCTATTTATAACATTTCCCACATTTAGTTGTGTATCCTGCTGACCCTTTCAAATTTATTGGTGAGACACTGGAGCTTTACTGCAACATTACCAACACTCACAAACGAGAAAATTCATCATCTCTATACTTTGAAAAGTTGCCATTGTCTTCAAATAAATACATTCAGGAAGATCTGAAGGAAAATTTTGGTACAAGTAAGTATTGATGACTAAAATCACTGTATACAAAATGGAATAAAGTCAGTCTTCTGTCAAACAAAAGGACAGCTTTAATTTCAGCTCTTCTGTAAGTTAGTATTCATGTTAAGCTTCTATTTAAATTAAAAATGCACATATTTTGATTCAAATTTTTTTATTTTTAAATCATATAGTGTATTTATTTTTATTATTTTAAAAGAAATATTTTATATGAAAATTGTGAAAAAAAAATTTTTTTTAGCTACATTACTGATGTAACATTTTATGAAATGATGTAGTAGTTAATCATGATTATAATTGAAATGTGTTTATTTTACTTATTTCAGTTACTTTGGTACCTTTAAAAAAACTTGAAATTCTGACCACAAAAACTATTCGACTCAGAATAGACAATGTCCAGACCAGCGATAATGGGAAATATATCTGTAGTCTAAAAACTTATCATACAGCTCAGATTATTGGATACCAAATAGTCAAAGTTGATTGTATGTTTTATTCATTTTTATTTCTCTGTTAAATTTATATGTCAAATACTGGATTTCTTATACTGATTTTAAAAAAGCAAAGTATTTTAAATTTGAGCTTGTTCAGTAGGACACATCTTTGTTAAGAAGTTAATCCGAGCAAAAGAAAGAGATTTATTTATTATTCCATTAACATTATTATAATGTTTGCATTTATACTGCTGTTTTCCCCCTCCATCATAGATCGACCTGGAAAAGTATCGAATTTCACTTGTAAAGTTTTCAACTGGGAATCAATGATATGCACTTGGAAACTTGGTATTCACTATGTGCATAATGACAATATCAAAATATCATTAGTTTATACATATGAGTAAGTAACTGATACATAAGGTATCTTTAGGATTCAAATATTTGTAAAAAAAGATTCTTATTACGTGACAGTAGTAATGACTTTGAAAAAAAAAATGATTTTGATTGTTATTACATTAGAAATAAAAATACATTTCTTTCCTGGCTTAAAATCTATTTTTGTAAATAGACAACTGAAAAGTCTATATATTTTTAAAACATTAAATTTGAGTATGTTAAATTTTTTAAAACAATTATGCATACTTAAACAAAAGTCTCCTACACATTAAAAAATACAAGGTATTTATTTCATTTTTTATTTCTTTACAAATATCTTCACAGATCAACTCATGATCACCCTGGCCAGTAGGTCTAGGTTTTATCATTTTGATAATTTTCATTGCATTTATTCATTCACTTCTTACACCATGTACACCCAGTAGATGATTCAGTTATTTCTTACTGAAGTACTTATTAAATTATCCTGATTGCTATTATCTTGGCCTCAAAATTATTTTTCAATATTTCAAATGTTTTATGACAAAAAGCATTAGTTTAATGGAAAAAAGTAAATTATTATGCACATTTCTTAATAGCTTGTTTTATTAACTTTTATTTTTCTGTATTAAATTTTAAAATATGCAGTTAAGGAAAAATTATGGCAAACATCAAAGTATTTTTATGTCTCTATTTTTCAGCACCACTTTATCATTATTAATCTTTAATAAAAGTTTCTTTTAAAATGACAATATTTAATTGAATATGATCACCCTTTTTTAACGCCCAACAGACGGCATACAATAATATGTGACTCTGGTGATCCATGAAGTCAAACCATGAAAAATAATATTTTTTTTATATTTTTTTATTACAAATATAATATTTTTATAAAAAAATGCTTTCTAAATACTTTTTACTAAAAAATAATTATTTATTTTTTATTTAGCTACAATTTCTCGTAAATAAAAAACGCTATCAGGTGACCTGGCAAGTAAACGCCATTTGATTTGTTTACGTTTAGTCAGTAATTTCGACTACACTAAAATGGACTCAGATTCCGTTATATTGAAGAAAATGAACTTGATTCTAGTGATGAAGATGAAACTTGGGAACTTATTACATCTTCGGATGACTCTGATGCTGAAAATATTAGTATTAATTCAAGTTTCAACACTCCTAACTCAGATGTGTAAGTATTGAACCAACATGCTTTGAGTTTGTTTGACTATGATCGCAAAGCTGTTTATTTATTTATTCATTTATTTTTTCTTTAGAACTTATTATGTGGGAACGGTTATAAAATAAAGAAAAAATCTAAACATTTATATTCTATTATATAAAGGTTTATATATAAATATTATTTATTTAGTACTCTGCTGCTTGCAGTACTGTTTTATTTTGTATTATTGCCAATCAGCTGATGCTTGTAAACACAAAACTTTTGTCAAAGACTAAATTTTATATAATAATTACATATCTGTATTGATAATTTTTTTTATCATGATAAAATAATTAATTGTAGCTCTATAAATAAGCTGATATTTTTTATTTTTTTTTTTTTTAATTGATGCTTTTCTTTACACATTTATTTTTATCCCACAGATCATATGGTTATGTTACAAATGACACATATCCAGAACCACCAAAGAATTTTCTACCTGAGAGGGATCCAGGCATTCAACTCGAAGGAGCTAAAACTAGGGAAGACATAAGGAAATTCTGCAGTGCAGTGGCATTTTTAAACTTTATTTTACTTTGGACTTAGTTATTCATATTTGTGACTGTACAAATAGCTATGCCAGAACAATATGGACCTACAAAACCCTAGTGTTTACCAAGGCTGGTTTGACCTTACACCAGATGAATTCTATAGATTCTGTGGACTTATTATGTATGCTGGACTTGTTCAAGCACCAACATTGACCGCTTTTGGTCTACTAAATCTTTATATAATGGACTTTGGGCCAGAGCTTTTATGTCTCGTGATAGATTTAAATCTATAATGAGCTTTCTAAAGGTATCTAATCCTCAAACTGAAGACAAATCCAACAAGTTATGTAAAGTATATTTTTTATTTAACTTTATTAGAATGAAATGTATAAAATTGTTTCAGCCTTACCAACATATATCAATAGATGAAAGAATGATTAGAAACAAAGGTAGATATAGTTTTAGGCAGTACATTAGGGATAAGCCGACTAAGTGGGGAATGAAGTTATGGGTATTAGCTGATTCTCTTTCTGGGTATACTTATGATTTTCATTTATATTTAGGTAAACAGGATAATGGGCCTTTTGGGTTGGCATATGGGGTGGTTATGAAATTAATTAAATCTTTGGCTAAACAGGGTTATAGATTATTTGTCGATAATTTTTATACTAGTGTACAGTTGTTTAAAGATCTATGGGATTTAGGGGTAGGAGCATGTGGAACTATTCTTAGGACAAGGAAAGGTTTTCCCCAATCTTTAAAAAATATAAAAGACTTTGAAAAAAAAATCTAAAAGAGGGGATATGAGATGGGTTAGAGAGGGACAGCTATTGACAGTACAGTGGCGGGACAATAAAACTGTTTCGTTATGTCCACTATGCATATTGCAAATGGATTTGGACCAGTTAAACGACGGACTAAAGTAAATGGAAAATTTGAGGAACTTACAGTTGACCAACCAGCCGTAATCCAGGATTATAATAGATATATGGGGGGTGTAGATAAGAGTGACCAGTTGATTAATAAATATAATGTTCTACGAAAAACTAATAAATATTGGAAAACAATTTTTTTCATTTACTAGATATAGCTGGGGTTAACTCTTATATTTTGTTCCAGGATTTAAGAAATAAACACAAAGACATTGTAGAATTTAAAAGAGCAGCTAGATATGGGCAGTTAAATTTCACAGAAGAATTAGTCGGGAATTGGGAAATATTAGGTCCGTTTGATGCTGTACCTATTGCATCACGACCACCAGTATTTTTTAAGCATGCCATGAATCCAGAATTTATGGATAAACGTGGAAACTGTAGATTGTGCTACAGTACTGAAAAAGTAGTAAGAAAAACAAGTGTAAAGTGTAGGGTATGTGAGGTTTACTTGTGTTTTCAAAAGATAGAAATTGTCTCTCTCGTTATCATAAACTTGTATAATAGTTACAGTAATCTTGTAAAATATTTTTAGCAAAGTTATAAAACCATACTGAAATTGAGCTTTGTTGTTATCAATAGACATTAGAATGTTAGTTTTATAACTTAGATTTATTATCTTTTGAATTTTTCTTGTTGCAAGGTCAATGTTGATCCAAGCATTTTTTTGGTCCTTTTTCTGTTAAAACACATCATTTTTAGAAATTTTTAAATATCTTTTGTTTCTGAATATAATGTCTTCAAAAATATCCTACACACGGAGAATTGAATGTAGTTTAATAAAATGTAACTTTTATTGAAATGAATCATAATGATTTTTTTTTTTCTTTTTTGTGCTTGTGGATTGTTTGATTTATTTTGTTTTTTTTATTTTTTTCATCTAAACTATTTAAAAATTATAAAAAGCTTGCATAATAATATCACTCTAAAACATACATTGTTAAAAAGCCCTTTCATTTTGCTACAAATTGATATAAATTATAATCACATAACTTTTAAAATAAATAAGTTATTATAATTTAATTGAAAGATATCACAGCGAACTGAAAATGTTCAAAAAACGTTCAGTCTGTTGAGAGTTAATGCTTATAATCACTATTTTTCAAAATTGGCTTCAACCTGGCTTAAAGATTCAAATCTAATGGTTATGAGACACATATGAATCTTAGGGTTTTGTAACACATTTTAAATCACTCAATCTTGTATTCAGAAAATAAAAAAAACACAAATTATTAATGATAAAATTGTATGGCTTAAACAAGCACTGTGCTTTAATAGTTATATACATATAGATGCTAGTTTAATATGCTATATTGTTATCATTAAATGATTGTACCATTTTTAATTGAAGTATTGCAGAAATTATTATTTTTTTAGCAAAGATAACAATAAATGTTAATTTAGATCCATCATAAAAAGTTTTTTTCATTTTTTTTTTATAAAAATTATTTTTAATGTTATCCTTTTTTTTTTCATTCCTTGACCATTCCTTCAGCGGAACTCAAAATGATTGCCCAAATTTAACCTCAACTTCATGCATTTGGCCAAAAGAATATTACTATCATGGACATTTATACTACATCAAAGTAGTTGTGTCAACTGTGAATAAGAACATAGTTCTTGCTTTCAATGAATCAGAGCAGTATCGCATTGAGACACAGTTATATGGTAAGTGGTAAATGTAAGATTGTGTCAAGATTTATAAAAAAATTTTTTGTAGGTTATAATGTATACCCTATTTATTATGCACTCCTGTATTGGAACTTGTTTAGTTGTCTTCACTTTCACATCAATTTTGATAAGTGGAATATATTAAAAAACTATTCTTAATATCACTTAATAAACTATTCTTTTATAATAATGATTTATACACTTTAAGATTCAGTGCAAGTGACATACTGCAATGGAATTAAACTATTAGTTAATACTATTTTTAATAATTAAATATACCACAACTTATAATATACATAGTGTAAATACATTAATTTTTTTTATTTAGAGTAGCCTAGCATTAAAGTTTGGGCTTAGAATCCTTTAAAGAATATTAACATATGTAAAGTTTGGGCTTAGAATCCTTTAAAGAATGTTAACATATGTAAAGTTTGGGCTTAGAATCCTTCAAAGATGTTAACATATGTAAAGTTTGGGCTTAGAATCCTTCAAAGATGTTAACATATGTAAAGTTTGGGCTTAGAATCCTTGAAAAAATGTTAATATCTGTAAATTTAAAATGTTTTTGTGGACCCTATCATAAAACAATACATTTATTTTTTTTTTAAATTAAATCACTTTTCTGTGTCTCTTCAACTTTATTTACAAAATCAGTGTATTGAAATATATTTTGTTTCTAACATAATATCAGAATTTGTTATAGTTCTGAAAATTGAACAGGCATGTAAATTTTTTGAAAACACGCTTAACCAAACTAAATTATGTCAATTGAAGCTAGAAATTTAAACATTAGCAAAAATAATATGAAAAAAAAGTACTGTGGAAAGAAGCTATTTGTTTTGCAGAATTTTTTGCTTTAACTGAAGAAGATAACTCTACTTGTGTACAAGCTTTAAGTAAGTGCTGGATACAAAATATTAATTCAGAATTCTCTTTTTTAAATTTAGTTTTTTTTTCTTTTTAGAAATAACACATTTTGTCATTTGTTTTTGTCATTCTGAATAATAAATAAAGTAACCATTGTATAAAAACGTATGGTATGCTATTTTAGAAGAAAATGGCTTTAAAAGCAGAACTTAACAGTCATTTATCTTTAAACATTGCTATTCATTTAAAAACTTGCAGCTTGCAAATAGTGTTGACATGAACATGCAGGTGAGGCCAGATTTTTCCTAAAGACTTTAAATTTAAAAAAAACTAGAATAAAATAAAAAAACCTCACAAACAACAAGCAAAAAAAAATGGGTGAATAGACAAATATTAGATTTTTCTGCTTACTCGCAAAGGAAACAAGGAATACAAGCTTAACAGGATCTCTATAAATAAAATACATAGACATATTAAATAAATCACAAATATTCCTGTTAATTGTGAACTAATTAAATTTATAAAACTTTATTTGCTAAGATGCAAATGGTAAGTATTAGATCAGATTAAATAGACATCAAATTTGTTCTAGTTGTCCGAATAGGTAGTACATGTACATGTTATTTTTTTTGTTTTTTTTTTTTTTTTAATTTTTTTTAAATATTTTTTTCAGCCAGTTTAGTTTGCTATGCTTATAGTGATTTTTATTTATTAGACTACAGTGATTCAATGTAATTAAGCCTAATTTTAGCTAGCTCATTTAGTTATAAAACTAATAGGCCATTTTGAACACATTAAGTCCAAGATAAATATTGTTGGTATAATAGTAGAATTTCATCCTAGCACTAGGGATAACAGTGTTGGTTTTATTTGTTGTAATTTATTTCTCGTTCACTTTTAATTAGTGTTCTCTCTGCATTAATGAAATTACCTTAGCTCTATCTTTTAGTTGTTAGCTTTATAATTTAAGTTTCCATCTTTCTAATTTGATTTTAAGTAGATACTTTAGTACAGGAACTATCTCAATTTCTTTTTCCATATTTACTTTTTAATTTAGCGGTATAACATGCATCACTTACAACTTTGTTACACAAAAGGTTAGGATATTTTTTATCAGATAAATTAGTAAAAAAAATAAAAGAGTATGGGTTTTCTTTTTTTTTTTTTGGTTAAATGAAATTATTCCCATTCTTCAGTTCATTGAAGTATGAAGTATTTAATATGAAAGAGTTAAATTCTTTATTTCAGGGTTTTTTGTTAGTCATTAAGCTAATTCTTTATTACACCTTGTCTATTTCTCCATGGAGTGTTATAAAATTTTGGAGCAACTATCATTTAAACTTCATATATTAGAACCTACATATAAAACATTTAGAAATTAAAAACTAATTTTTATTCATCACATTTATAGATGTACTAAGCCTCCATTTTTTTTTAACAATATTTTTTCTTTATTTTAGTTCAACCAGCACCAGTTGATAGATTCAAGGCACAAGTCATTAACAGTAGTTGTGTAAACCTTACCTGGGATCATTCAGCGAAATCCAGAGAAAAGATTTATAAAGCTTATTATACTTCAAATAATAAAATGAGAGAGGTATGGTATAATTCACATCATTTGTTTAACTTAGAATCAGTGTACTTTTTTTTTTTTCAAACAACAAAAAAGGTACCGGAACTACTATTTATGTCTGTAGTGTCTTAAAGAAATAACACTGAAAATATTGTGCAGTAAACAGTAAATACGGGACGGATGGCCGAGTGGTGTAGATACTCGACTGTCGACCTGAGAGTCCTGGGTTCGATCCTCGGTGAGGCCCATGGAATTTTTCCAGGTGCAATTTGGTACATAGTCGTCCCACAAGTTCACCCAGCTTTAAATGGGTACCTGACTTAAGTTGGGGAAGTAAAGGCGGCTGGGCGTTGTGCTAACCACACAATCCCTTCATATGCCAAGGTTATAGAAACAGATGAATTTTACACTTCATCTGCCCCGATGGCCCGTTAGGGCTAAGGGAACTTAAACAGTAGATATTTGAATATGGAAAAAAAGGTGTAGGAGCATCGTTCCGATGCATTCCGCCAGAAAAAAAGCACTCCTTAGACTTAAGCCATTACATTTTTTTTTATTATAATATTTTTTTTTTGTGCTTTTAGCTTTTGGGGCTGTGTTCAACTTTTTGATTCTGTCTTGCAATATTGATATTTCCTTAAGTTTTAAGGATTAAATTGATGAGATTAATGTTAGCATTATAAAAATATTTTCTCAGATTATTGAATTTCAGTTTTGTGAAATACTGTTTGTTTTTTATGAACACTATCATATTTTTTAAATATTGATAGCTGGAATAATTATTTTATTTTAAATTTCGAATTTAGAATATTTTGGTGAAAATATCAATTACACTGGTAAACAGTGATTTCGTTGCCAGTGATATTTGAATCATTTTATACAAAGTCAACCATGCTGATTTAGAATATGTAAGTGCTTTTGCTAGATTGGCTCTATTTTACGAGATAATTAAAATTAATTAAATAATGTATGCACCGTGTTTGGAATTTGTCAAGAATTGCATGAAGTATAATAGCATACTAACAAAAAGTAGTGAAACTGTTAATAGTCATGCAGAAATTTGTTCAAAAATATGTGTAATAGTGTTATAGAAGAAAACATTTTCATTTGAAAAACTAATTATGTCTAATTAATTAATTAATTAATATGTTAATTGTCTATAGTAATGCATTAGCAAATCGCTATTTGCTCGACTTCCTTTTGTATGTGTCGTTGGTGCAATTGCGCTGGAGGCTCCAACAGTAGTCAGCCATCATATGTATGTCCCATCTTCCTTGATATCTCTCCTCCATCACCATCATATCCTGATGGAACCTCTTGCCTTGTCCCTCACTGAAGTCCCCAAGGTTACCTGGAAATTAGTCTAAATGACTGTGCAGGTAATGTACCTTGATGCTCATATTTGCTCCAATGTTTCTGAAGTTAGCGAGCATATCTTGCACCAGTTCTTCGTAATTCTATGCTCTGTTATTACCTAAGAAGTTCATAACAACTGAAACAAAACTGTTCCATGAAGAAGCTTCAAGGTGATCCATGAAATTAGTATAATGTTGATCGTTGATGAGTTTCAGAATCTGAGGACTGTCAAAAATCCCAGCTTTCAGCTTCTCCATGCTCAATCCGGGGAATGATCTGCAAATATACTTGAAGCATTTGCCAGATTTGTCCAAAGCCTTTAACAAATTGTTTCATTAAACCTAATTTGATATAAAGCGGTGGGAGAATGATCTTATTTTTGTCTACAGTCATGGTTTCCCTTGCAGGCCATGTTACTCTTGTCCAATGATCTTGCTTTGCCCTGCTATCCCAAAGGCACATGAAGCATGGGTATTTTGTGTATCCTGACTGCTGCCCAAGCAAGAAGTTTACCATTTTTAGATCAACACAAATTGACCACTGATGCTCATAATAACGTACTTTCTGCAATACTGTTTTGCAGACCTTATGGGGAACCCTAGACTTGTCTTGGTCTTCCAGCTTCACACCGAAATAAGCCAAATATGCCTGCTACACAAAGTCAGTTATATTTCTTCTTTGCTTTTCAATCATGTATTCTCCACAGATGTAACAGAATACATTCGGATTATTTTTGCAGCATCTTCATGATTGAACTCATGATATCTTTAGAAAGCAGCTATAAAAGAGAAAAAAATAAACCAAGTTATAACTAGGTATAGTTAAATAAAACAACAGACACCAAACGTATTGCATTTGTTTTACACAAAGGGTACAATCATATTTTCAAGATTGTCCAATATCTCAGAAACTAGAGCCAATTCAGCAAAAGCAGTGGCAGTTTTGAAATCAGCACCCATGAATTGCTATAAATTCATTCAAATATTCTTGGCAATTCGAAAAAATTTTTTTTTTGTTGAGCTGCGTTATAAAAAAGTACTGTGTGATGAACTATATCATTAAAAGTATCACATTAAAAAAAAACTCTCATATGAACTGCTATTAATTAAAATCTAATGGAATTTATTACAAGCTGGCCCATGATGCAATGAGCATTTGTTTTGGAAAAAATTCTATTACATTACATGTCATAAAAGAAATTATTAAATGCACTGAAATTCAAAATTGAATTAAATTTTGTTTAAATCAGATTATTGATTTTTGTATAATGTTGGCATTACTAGCATTTCATACTCTCTTGTATAATACTGACCTGAGTATTAAGGCATGTCAGCTATAAGAATTTTTTAATGCAGCTAGTGAGCAGGGTTTTTAGTATAATAAAAATGATCTTTTTTTTGTTCTATAACTAAATGATTTTTTTAAAACTTCATTCAATCATTTTGATTCTATATGTCACAAAATTTCACACGAATCATTTCAGTTATAATGATGAATCCTCATTATTCTATGAAACAGATTTTGCTGGTCGATGAAGAAGTAAATAATTATTATGCATTGGTGTGTCATTTAACAGCCTTCACATCCTATAAGTTTCAAATAGCTGTTTTGCCTCAACCAGTACAAACTGAAGCAGAAACTCAAGGCTTCCTAAGTGAATGGAGACATGTTGAGGCAAATACCAGTGAAGACGGTAGTGAAAAATAGTATTAGAAACAAAAATTTAACAATATTGAATAATGTTACCTCCTTTTTTTATAAGTCATCTGTATTTTCACACCAGAAATGTATAAATATACTTTTTGATAAATTAAAATTCATTTCTTAAAATATTCCATTCAGTTCCAGCATCAGCCCCAGAAATATGCAGTGGCTGCTATTATGATGTAGCCTGCTCTCAAAATAAATCGTCAAATAATCGCTGTATTCAACTTTTTTGGAAAGATTTAAATGCTGCTGAAAAGCGTGGAGAAATAACAGAGTACAAAGTGACAACTGAGACAAAGTCAAGAAAAAAAATTTTCAATAGATTGCGTGTTTATGTGAATAAGCATAAACATTTATCAACTGCTGAGATTTACTTTCAAGAAGTAGAGAATGCCCCCACGGAAATTAGCTTGACACCTGGAACCATGAAAGGATTTTCTGAAAAATCTTCATTTCTGATTGTACCATCTAAATCTAAAAGTTAGTGATTTATTTTAACAGAAATGTAAAAAATTGATTGATAAAAAAAGATTTTTACAATCTGCCCTGATGTTTATTTAATTTATAAATGTACATTGCTGCGTAGTTCAAACACATCAAGTTCACATCATTTATTCTTTATAAATGTAATAAGAAAGTAAAATCACTAAACTGCAAATATATTTATTTTTCCCTATTTGTATACAATAATTATTAGGTGACTTTGATTTCACAGGTCCAAAACCTCCTAATAATTTTTTGGTGGAAAGAGAGAAATTAAACAATGGCACCTATCACTACTACATCAGCTGGGCAGCTTTACATTCCAGTCATAAGATGGTTTTAAAATACAAGAGTGTTACTATTGTATGGTGTTATCGTACTTCAGACAAAAAATGCCATGTGGGTATTTATTTGCCATTAGTGTTTTTATATATTTAAACAGCATTTTCAGAATTGAATGAAATTATTTTACAAAAGTACATTGAAGTTATAACTTTAAAAATCTGATACATGTACATGTATATTTTTTTTAAGAATGAACTTTTAAAATCTGATATATTTAATTTTTTAAATAGTTATTTTTACTTTAGTTTTATGATCCATAACTAAATAATTCTGATTCATAGAAACACTTGAGGAATTTTAGTACTTAAAGTTTTAAATAAGTCAATTTTGATAACATCTTAAATTTAAAAAAAAAAAAGATTGTATAATTCTAGTAATGAAATATGTGTGAATCACATTTTTTATTTTTTAGAAAAATGTCCATTGGGCTGTTTTGGATTCTGATAGTGTCACTTATGAGCTAACACTGAAGGTTCAAGATTTACTGATAGGCATAAGTGCACAGGTAGAAGATGATGGTTATACACTTAGCTCAGGCACTACTTGGGCTGATTGTATTTATATGCGAAATCAAGGTATTTCCTTTTTTTAAATAGATAACCCCTTTTTTTTTTGGATACAAATGGAAGTAAGTGTTAAGATGCTTTTAAGTATTTTAATGTGTTGTGTTAACATTCTTACATTTTACATTTGTAAACATTCTTAAAAAGCACACACCTTAAATTTAATGGGTTCTCTAACTTCACACAAAAGATGTGGCTTTCCTGAATTACGACGGGCTAAGAGAACAAATGGCGGCTGGATAGCAAAGTCAATATTGAACTCATCTGACTTGCAAAGGGTACAGGGTTCTATCCCTGGTAAAGCCAAAACTATTCACCCCCTGACTTGGAGGAGAGGAGATTGGCTCCACCAAGTCTATAAGCCCACTGAAAGAATGTATGAAAGCACGACAGATATATTGCTGTGTCCATGTTACCCCTAGCGACCATATTAGTTAATGATAAAAAAAAAAGAACGAAAACTTATGTTGAATGGAACTTAAAAATTAGCATTAGTGAGTGAAACAGTTTTTAAGCCGGTTTGGACTATTAACTATAGTCATAATAAACAATATGTTTTTCAATATTAATCTTGATTGTTTCTTTTCATTTAGTGCCTCATCTTCCACCAAAGAATGTAAAAATATCATCTGCACACAGTCTTCTTAAGAACAGCTTGCATATAGTTTGGCAAAATTTTCAGTGCTTAGAAGATGCTAGTTATGTCCTAGAGTACTTGATCAAGTATTGTCCTACTTTTGAAGGATTAGCATGCAATGGTGAATATTGTCCTACTTTTGAAGGTTTAGCATGCAATGGTGAATATTAATAGCTGAAATCAAACAGAATTGTTAAGATTTTTTTTGCAAACTTTTCAATGTTCATCTTATTAGACCAAATCAGTTAAACAAAAAATCTTTTCTTGTACTTTTAGATGCAGAAAAAACAGAAAATGTCAGTAATCATAAGAATGAAGTCACCTTAAGGAACCTGAAAGGCAACACCAAATATAAGTTACAGATTATTGCAGTGTCTGCAGCTGGACTTGGTCCACCCAGTGAAACATTTATTTTTGATGTCATGGAAGCAGCACCTGGTATTTTAAATTTTAGCCTTTTGCTTTTATTTACTTATCATGTGACATTTGAAATCATCCTCAATAAATGCTAACATAATGTGCTAGTCTAATAAAATCAATGATTCACTGTTGCTTTTTATTCAAGTTATAAATTTAAATCACCCATATTTGGTTGCTATAAATAGGAAACATATTTTGTTAAATCCTTTTTCTTGTTTTTTGTTTCATGGCAATATCCTAGAAATATTTCATGCTTCATAGAATAAATCACATATACATGACTACTTATCATTAATTTTTTCACTATGAATGATACATCTTTTAAAAAATTTTGGTTCTTTAAATTTTTGTTTCTTTTTAAGTTGTCAACTTTATTTTGAGACAGATTCTAGGCTTCTGTCTTAAAGGCAAAAAGGCTCATTAACCTTTTATGTCTTATAGTCGCCCATTGCCACCTCTACTGATATAAGACAATCTACTTTTTGGTGTTTACATTTTAAAATGATGTTGCGGGAACTTTAACCATGACTTGAAATATCTGTGGTCCTCACCAGAGATCGAACCATGGACCCTCAGGTCGACAGTCGAGGGCTTTACAACACGACAGTCCATCTCCTTAATAGTTGGGGTAGAAACAGCTGTTGCCAGATGTCGCATAACTCTTGCAGCTGCAAGATAGTTGTAATAGCCCTCCTCCACATAAGCAGCTGCATGTTTTATGCAAAGTTCTGTTAGTGGCAGTAGTCTCAAGCAGCTGCAGTGTAGCCCATTTTAATTGTTCCTTTAGGTTATCATTTGACCTTTTGTTATATAATAAATTTCACTTTTGAAAATATAAGACATGAAAAAAGTGTTTTACTATGTGATATAGATAGCATTTAACTAAAACATCAATTCTGATATCTGATGAAATTAAAAAATTGATGTATATTTGTATTTTCTTTTTCCCCCCAGAATCAGACACTACCTGGGTTACAGTCATTGTTGTGGTTTTTGTTTTATTGATTTCTATTATGTCAATTGTGACATGGAGGTAAATATTTAAAAAAAAATAAAAGTACTTTTTTTTTGTTGTTACATTTTATATTTTATCAGTTTCATTAAAAATACTTTTTAAATCTTTTTTTTATTATTAGATGCTACAAAATGTGCTTAAAGAGTTCTGATAAATTTCAAGAAATAGATATTGCGGTAAGATACATTATTTTGTCATGTATTTAAAAAAAATTTTTTTTATTGCTTTACTACAAATCAGAGGTATCCTACCTTCAGGCTACATCCTGACTAGGACAGGAGTAAATCCAGCCCAGAGTCAAAACTACTGTCAGTATAATTGGAATAAATCTCAACACAACTCACTTTCATCCAGTGTAGTCCTAGAAATCGTAAAGGCTGGACTCACATGGTACCAGTAATGCTCCTAATCTTGCACTGCAGTACATTCAGATCCATCCAGATGAATTCAACTCCCATCAGCATCATCTTATGTTTCCTACAGCTAGATGTCCTTTAATCGAACATATCATGTTAAGTTTGGCAAGATTTATCATCCAGACTCATTTTCACACCTATATAAACCTATTTAAATAATAATAATTATTATTTTTAATATCAAAACATGATCAACATGAAGGAAAACAGCAGGATATTTTTATTTACTGAAAGATATGAATTGTTGCTTAGCTCTTAGGCCCAGCAACATTATAAAAGTATAATAATAATTATTTTTAATATCTAAACATGATCAACATGAAGGAAAACAGCAGGATATTTTTATTTACTGAAAGATATGAACCAACATTATAAAATTAAAGTTCCCATCAGCCCCTAATGGCTCATCAGGGCAGAAGAAGTGTAGAATATAAAGGGATTGTGCCCAGCCCTTTTACTCCCTTAACATAAAGTCGGGTATTCATTTAAAACTGGGTGGACTCGGGGACTTAGACCAGGACCTGAAAAAATCCCCAGGTTCTCACTAAGGTTCAAACCCAGGACTCTCCAGTTGAGAGTCAAGCGCTCCACCCTGCACAACCACCTGTCTCCTACAAACATTATACCTTAGTCATTTTAAAAATAAAATAACCTCTTATAAATACACTGCTTTTTGTATTTATATTAAGCTTATCTAACCCACCTCAGCCAGTGATAATTCAGTTGTTCCGAGATTATTATATTGCTATAACAGGACTAACAGTTTATTTCTATTTTATTAAATTTTCTTGTTCTGTTAAAATCTCCATAAAATTGTAACTCTTAGCTCATCTATAAAGAATGTCATAATGATATATTCATATCAAATATTGTTAAGAGTTGGGTTTCATTTAAAAGGGAAGATGCCAATTATATTACTGTCTGCCTCATTCACTTTTGTTAGCTGTTCCTTAGACAGAACTCAAGAACCAATTGAACGAGATACGTTGTTAACACAACTATTTATTTACATCTATTTACACAATAATGCAATAAGTCCATACATGAAAAAACTTTGATAAGTCCATTCATAAAGAAGAAACCACTCTACCTCTACTCTGACTAACTACAGATTCTGTGTCTCCTAGATTCTGTATAGACTCCTAATGTCAACTTTCAACCATATCTCTCTGCTCTACCACCCTTCTCAACTCCCTTAATTACTAAACTCTATCCAAATCCAGCAATATTTATCCTATTACCATCCACACCTTAATTACTAATTAGTCACAGCCTACTTCCGAATTGTCCTTTCTATCTATTCTTTCTAAGGAGTGTCACCTGGTTGTTATTCTTTAATTCCTCTAGATGTCACCCATGGTCTACATCCAGAGTTTTCCCACCTTTGCTGTTTTACCAGTCCATTGTTTTCTCTCCACCTGGTCTTAAGTCGTCTATCACCTTGTCTACCAATATTCATCTTAATTGTACTTGCTGGACATCTTTTATCTGACAACATCAAAGGGAATATTCTCAAGTCCAAACCTATCTCCTAATAATATTTAAGTGGGTATTTTGGTTTTATTGTCATTTATGGAAAAAATAAAGCATTTTAACTAGGTGAGAAAATTAATGCTCATATATTTAACCTTCAGCATATTTATTGCTTCCATATTACTAAATTCATGGTTAACTTTGACTCCTGCTTCCAACTTAAATTTAAAGTTTTTTTTATTTAAATGGTTGGCTCACTTCTAACCAGTAATTGGAGTAGTAGTTAATATTCTTTTATGGTCAGGGGAAATGCTTTTTTATTCTTTACATATGTTGCAAATCGTCTGTACATCAGTTAGGATGATATTGTGTCTCTTAAACTTGCACCATAGCTGGAGAAGATACTCAAAAAGAATACATGTACATAGAATTGACTAAAAAAAAACAACTAATTTTCATTCACACTTAGTTTATTTACCTCACCAGCAGACTAATGCCATTAAAAAAAAAGAGGCAATATTTAATCGACCTTTACCACAACCACCTTTGGAGGAGCAACATTTCTATGGTCAGTCTGCATGCATGATGAGCTTTTAAATAGAGCTCAGTGAATTTGTTGCTGTTGTATATCTTTTAATGTATTATCTTTTTATGTATTTGTATCATGTAATATTTACTAGATGTTCAGCTGTTGTGTGCCTCTCCCAATCACCGCCTCATTATATTTGTATTTTTACAGTACTTTTAAAATTTTACTTTAACTTTTTCTCTTCTGAAAGTTGGGTTTTTGCAGCAAAGTTTTAAAAATGATCCTTGTTACCATGATGAAAATTTCACTTGTTTGATATTTTGCACTTAGACTTAAGTCAATATAAAATTTTACATAATTATATGTTTCAGTAGTACAATGGTTATAATAAGTAATATAACTTTATTCTTTTTAATTCTCTCTTTAGTCAGTAAAAATTCTAACGTAGACATTTTTTCTCAGTTATTTGAAATCAATTTCAAATTTTTAAAGTGTTTTTTTTTTTCACCATTTGTGCTCCAATTTTGTTTAAATATGGATTAGACAATTTAGTTTTGAACATAGAAAATATATTTAAAAAAATATATAGCTTAAAATAAATGTTTATACAGCAAAAAAATATTTTAAATTTAAGAAATATAAATGCATTTTTTAAATGTATCTCAAAACATCGGTACATATTGCAAGCTTATTTGCTTACAAACAATTTAATTGGTCTATAAAATAAGAAATTTGTTTGTTCTCACTGCAACTTGGTGACCAACAAGTTTTTGTTATTGGTTTTATTTAGCGTCTGTTGATATCAATATCTTATAGATTTCAACTTTGACATCATTCTGAGCTAATGAAACATCACTGTGCTTTTTCTGCTATGATAATGTAAAAAAAAGACCACTTTTTTGGTATCTTGATTGATATCATTAGTTAAGGTAATAACTAATGCAGTTGTGTTTCATATCTGCTAATTACATCAGGCCTTGAGAATCTTTCAAGATTCCATCAGACTACTTGTATATGTTTAACATCAAACCAACTCTATTGCTATTTATGTCATATGGCATCCTCAAATACATGTTATTTAATCACTTTATTTTTTCAAAGCTTTTCTATTCAATATGTCAAATTATTTTCATTGCCATCTGTGAACATTTTATGATCCCAAACCTTGTTTTCATCATTACCTGTTTTGGAGAATTTTCAGCTGTTCAGTTTCTAGGGATGCCAGGTGAAAAATCTTGACGTCTTCAGTAGTTTCCGTTCATTTGAGCTTTTTATAAGTTTATGTTACATGAATCTGGTTTATTTTTTTTACAAGACACAAATTTATCTCTGGTGAGGTTTATACTTCTACTTGTCTAGATGATGTTACTTTTCTGATATTTGATCTTAAACTATCTCAGGTCAGTGTTATGTACTGAATTAAAAAAAAATAGTGTTAATTGGTGTAACTTTTTTTTAAGTGGTGAGATAGTCTGCACATTACGCACATGTCACTTTTAAATATAATTTTATTGGTGTTGTGAGTGGAACGGTGGGACCATATGCTTCATTTTTAAATGATAATTTTTTTTTATTCCTGTCGGACATTTATTTCCTTTGATATTTTTTTTTTGTATGTTCTCACCACACCCAATCGTTCTTACTTTGTGTCCAGCTATATTCGATTGGCTTGTCTGTTGTTTTCTTTTATAATTTTTGTATGCTATGTTGCTGGTCATGCATATTTTTTTAAACAATCAAATTTTATGTAGGCCAATAAATAAATGACAGATTCTTGTTAGTCAAATGGGCCACATCAAACGAAATATAGAAACTCATAACTTGTTTTTGTATGGCCTAAGTAAATTCCATACAAATCTACTGATACTATTTTGAAAGTAAAAATATAATATGTTGGGTGCTTCTATATTTTATTTATTGTTGTATAAACTTTACCTTTATATTTCTAAACATTAGACAAAAAAAAAAAGGAAATCATCACTTCTTAAGCCTTTTTATTTTTATAATTTTTTTTTTTTTTTTTTTAGTTTTGTGACTTGTTAAACTTAAGTGTTAACATTTGTTTCAATCATTCTTATTCTTACAGAGCAACCCTGGGTCTGAAATTCTTCACAGAAACACAGATGATCAAAGTATGAACACAAATGTAAGTAAAACTGAAAATAAAGACATTCATTCTCCTCTTCCTGCACCCATGAATACCACAGATAAAAGTCATGAGATTAGAGCTGAAAACGGAGTGAATGATTCTTCAAAAAGTGATGTCTGGTCACCAGCTATTACAAACTACATAAAATTTGGTTCGTGCGATATGGATCAACATCCAAATGAGCCACTGGCATTTGCTTTTTCTGATTGCTGCAAGGATACTTTGCAAATTAGAAACTGTAGTTTGGAAGTGTGGAATTTACATTTAGAGAAGGTTTCTTTGGTGTCACCTCAATATTCAACCAATTTTCCCTGTGAAAAACATCCTAAAGAGACTATTAGTAGTAAAGCTTCCACATTTCCTGAGTCAACTTTACTGCCTGAGATGGTTGGTGATGACAATTTTAGTGGAGTAAACCATCAGTCTAAATACACCGGTTCGGTTGATACAGTTAGCATCTCTGGAGACTATATTGATTTCTCTTATGTAAACATTAATGAGCTACCAGGCTCTTTGTTCAGTCAGCCTGCAAGATTCTCAGAAAATGTAATAAACAGTGGGGAATTACAGCTTAATGACTCAGAAAATATGAGTCAGTTAGATAATAGTCGTCCATCAACCTGCCCTTCTTACTTTCCACATGACAATGTGAGCAGCAGCACTTACTGCACAATATCCAGAGCCAAACATTTACTACCTTGTGATGTCTATTGTCCGCAAGGAGAGTACATTGAATCAACTTCTCCTATGTTGTCCCAAAGCCTGCCATATTGTCAATGTCAAGCCTGCCACGTTGGCCATATCTCCACACCACTTATGTCAGAACCTGACACACACAGCCCAGCGTTGACATGCCTTGACAGCAGTTGTGACAATCAACAACATCCATTAGTATTCAGTGATTCGGATCTCAGAAATGACAATTATTGTTCTCCTAGTCATTCTACCGCACAGAGCTCATCAGTAACATGCCCTGATAGCAGCTCTGAAGATTCTCAGCATTCATTGGTTCTCAGTGATTGGGACCTTAGTCACCCTCCCACGCACAGCCCATCTATCACATGCCTTGATAGCAGTTCTATACATCCATCAGCAGTTCTTTGTGATTTGAATCTGAAAAATCACTCATCCACCAGACCACTTAGTGGAATTCTTCTACATTTACCTCCTCGCTATTATGTTCATCCAGATAATCTACATAACAGCAGCCAACTTCTGACAGAACTCTAGCATTATTTCATAGTACTGCCATTAAGCTTAGACCATAAAATAAGAAAAATATTTCAATAATCATAATTATTATAATTCATTGCTTTCAATATTATGCAGTATATCCAATGTGTGTACAGTTTTGATACTTTTATGTGTGATTTCGCAGATGTTTGAAGCTTAATGTATGTTCCTTTACATTGTATTTATATGAAGAACTAATTTGTTTTAATTTCTTTTTGTAATGATATGGTTATTATTATAACATTTCTTTACACGAAAGTATATTTCAGCTCTTATTTGTTTCAATAGAGATGTTTGTCAAAGACATTATTTTGAAACAAATTCGGGTTTGGCAAAACCTCAATAGTTCTTGCTCAGTGGAGCCAAAAAACTACCTCAGTAATTGCAAAAAAACTAAATCTTGTATTTTTTTTATCTGAACTGAAAAAGTAGCTTAATTTGTAAGAGTTGGCACACACACACAAATGTGATTCTTGTTCTGCTGAACTTTAACCTGCTTGCTGTCATGGTTCACATTATTTTTGCCATCTGTCTTTAGTTCTGGGACTGTTAGATGTAGGTGTGATTTATTGCACAAATAATAAAGTATGTAGATATTTTAACCTTGATGGGCTCCCTTGGTCTTCATCAGCACAGGAGAAATGTACCATCTGCACCCTTTTCTTCTGAATGCAAGTGGTAGCATTTGAAACCTTGAGCTATTCTTATATGGCTTGTTAATACATTTTTAGAAAGCAGAAAACCTTTTTTTTATTATTTATAAATTATCATTAAAATCTACATGCAATTGAAACCCTGAAAGCACTATTAAATCCAACTTATAGTTCTGATTGATACAGTAGATCCAAATACTTCAATCTCTATTTAAGGTTCTTTTAGCCAATACTAAACAGAATTTGGGACGTTTTTTTTTTATTTATTTTAGGAAATGGAAAGGCAAGGGACTCTTTCTTTAAAAGAACGGGCTGACACCCAAAATATTGATGATTTAAAATGCTCAAGTGATGGAGATGATGAATTGGATGACACCCACAATTTTGATGATTTAAAATGCTCAAGTCATGGATATGATGGATTGAATTACACTCAAAATAGTGATGATTTAAAATGCTTAAGTGATGGAGATGATGGATATGATGACACTCAAAATAGTGATAATTTAACATGCTCAAGTGATGAAGGAGATTATGAAAGTAAATCTTTGACTCCTTATCACAGAATGCAATATGAACATAGTTACATCACAGGGTTGATTGGCATGTCCACATATACAGAATCATTGAATGTTGGAAAGAATGAGTACATTTGTAACCAAAACTTTTGACAGAGGATTAGTGAATTCCCATTCATGTATTGTTTTGCCAGAAGTGCATTTGGTAAATTAGTTGTCAGAAAGTCAGTTGCTATACAGAAAGTCTGTTGCCACAGCATACAATGCTCTTTCATCACAAATATTCAACCTAAAAAAACATTATCAGGAAATATTTCTCAAAACTTTTAAAAGGATAATAATCAGGACCACCGGAATGAATCCAGATATCATTAATGTCGGGACCACTGAAAATGAATCCAGATTTTTCTTAATGTCAGAACCACAGAAACTGACATTTACTTAATAGAGTTGGGCATATAAAGAAAGGTGGTAAAACTAACTTAAGAGTGGCAACTCTTCAATTGTAACACCATGACTCCACACCCCCTACATTTTAGAACCAGTCAAAAAACTACACTGATAAACAAGTTTTGGATTTCTTATATGTCATTAACGTTTTCGGAATCAGTTTTTGATGCTGATTTTGAATCTGTAAATCATTTTGCTCTATCAGCTCAAATTATTAAGATATTGCTGAACAAAGTTTTGTATGCGCCCAAACAGGAATAGACTGCTGACAGCATATTTTATGCACACAAACGCACGCACCTGCACGTACACACATGTTCACAAACACAATACCTCGTAATTATATACGTATATTGGCAATGTTTTTTTTTTTCTGATCATGTCAGATGTTTGTAGGGTGAGTGTTGATTTGCAGTTGTGTTATGAATTGCGCATTGTCTTAGAATTTGATTACGTTGCAGTTTCAGACTTCAAAAAAGGAGCATTAAATGTGGCAATTGCAGGTTGTTTAAAATATGGCGACCAGAGGATGCATAATTTCACCGGATCTGTTTTGCTATGTGTGCGGCTTTTTCACAAACAAGTCTCATCAGAAGACTTTCACGCCGTTACTGAAGAAAGCTTATCAACTTTAATTTGACTCAAAGGTGGATTGTGGTAAGTCGTGGGCACCACAGTTCATCTGTTCGACATGTTCATGCAACTTGTATGGTTGGATGAGGAAGGCAAAGAAAAACAACCACATGGCATTCGGAGTTCCTATGATATGGCGTGAGCAAAGCAATCACTCCACAGATAGTTATTTTTGTTTGGCAAACATCAATGGAATTTGTTATAAAACTCGTACAACTGTCAATTACCCAAATGTCCCATCAGTTTCAAAACCAATTCCACACAATCCTGTCATTTGTCCAGTACCACAATCGCCTGTAGAATACACAATAGACGAAGAGAAGGATGAAGAAAGTGATGTTCCATCTTGTGCCGATGACTCAGACCCTGACTACAAAGCTGCCGGAGAAGGAATTCATTTGATGAATTATGCTGAACTTCGCGACCTTGTGCGAGATCTGGCGCTAACAAAAGGCCAAGCTGAACTTCTTGGTTCAAGGTTAAATGAATTTAATTTGCTTGCACCAGGTACAGCTACAGCAAACTTTCGTCACAGGCATAAACAGCTTTTAAGTCATCCTGAAAAAGATGCGTGGGTGGCATTCAAGTCAGTCGTAACCAATTTTCTTGGAAATAAGAAGTCTGTCGACTATGAAACAGTTGTAAAGAAATGCATTAGTGCCTACAAACACCTGGGATGCAACATGGCGAACGCTTCCACCAGGACATTTCTGTGATGAAGTCACGCTACCAGGGCCCGTGGAGTACAAGCAGAAGTCCACAGCCAAGAAATTCAAACCATGAACATGTTAAACATTTTACACATGCATTTGACTTTAAATGGAATATATTTTTTTTACATATAATTTTATTAGTTAGAACTGATTTCATGCTTGTGTTTAATATTTTTTTACATTAACTGCAAAAGAGAATATATGGTTTCAAAATTTCATTTTTATACATATTGGAGTATTATAACTATAATAAAAAAATTAAGATTGCGGATTTATTAAAATTGGAGGCTGATAGAGACAAATGGTTTGCATATTCGAAATCAGTGTGTGTAAATTGAGTATGATTAGATGATGGGTACCAAGAAATCCACGATAAATTATTTTTTGTTTTCCAGTGAGCTATCACCACAAAAACTTTCAGAAAAAAATATTGGAAGTTAACTGGTTAGAATAAAACACTTTTATTTTGTTTTACAAATAATAAACACACAGCCTTTTGAGAACATTTCTAATTACTTTGTGGATTGCTGAGGGGCCGTTTACATATTATATAACTCAGAAATGTCAATTTTTTACACTACCCCCATGTAACATTATGTATCACTTGTGTGAGAAAACAATATAACAAATGTACATCCACCCCCCTCCCCCTTAGGCGTTATATAATATGTGAATGGTCCCTAAGTACTTCCTTCATGGGGCGGTACAGTGCATTAAGGACCAGATTGACCCCCCCCCCTCATTTAGTCAGGAGTTGTCTCATCTTTTTGAGTCAGGAGGGCTACATTTGGTTGGCTGCACCTAGTGCGGATGTGTGGAGTGCTAGCCACAATTGTTTAGTATAGAAACAACTAAATCGACCGTGTCTGCTCAGTAATACCCACCACCCTGGTGTCACGTTTTATGTCTTGAAATTGAATAAACAATGGGATAGACAATCAATAGAAAATTTCTTGTAGGCATTAAATCATAATGGAATTTCTCCAGATACAGTAACTTAACTCATTTCACCAACAATGGATGAAGACAAGTTCATATTATAGATGGACTCATCTCAAATTTTTTTCTAAATCTTAGTTCATACTAAGCATAAATATATTACATTGTACAGTAGGATAAAAACTTAATTGTTTTTTTTTTAATTTATTTATTTTATTTTTAGAAATAAATTTGTTTTGGTTTTTTTAAGTTGCATACATATTGCATGTAAAAAAATATTTTTTGTTCATGTTTCTGATTAATTTAGTCTTAATCAAAAGATTTTTACATGCACAGACAATTCTTATTGTTGAAAATGAATGATACTAATTTTAATGCAATTTATAACTGAACTGTAAATAATTGTCTCATTACAAGATGATATTATTGTTGGTTGTGAACTCTATTTTTTTTTTCACTTCAAATGTAAACATTTTTTTTTTTAATCAGAAAATAAAATTAATGTCTGATGAAATATTACATGAATAACTTCTTTTATCTGCATAGGGGGTGTCCTGTTCATTTTTTAAAACTTTAATATAGCTGATTAGCTGTCTGTGTCTGGGGGGTTGGTTCTGTGTACACATGGACAGAAGTATGGATGTCAGAAAAAAAAAACCTGGCAGGGTGTCCGGTGAAAATAAATTTATTTATAAACATCACAATACTTTCACAAACGAGAGTGTTGACATTAAATTGGTCAGTCAGACCTAGTTCGACTGTGAAAAATGAACTTTATGCGACTAGTATGTAAATAGTCACCGGGCTTTGATAAAACTTACGGTAGACCCTGATGGACTCGTATAGAAGAATTGGATTTCTCAAAAATCACCAGAAAGAGCAGGGATATGTGGATGTAGTAGTATTTAATGGGGGATGTGAAAAAAAAACCAAATACATATTTCTTCAATATATGTATGTGTGTATTTATATACAGTCGATTCCGCTTAATTGGGACACATCGGGACCGAGGCTTTTTGTCCCAATTAAACATACAAATTTACTATTGGCTTCTTGGTTTGGTTTCTTTGAGATTTGTCCCAAATAAGTGGCTGTCCCAATTAAGCGGAATCCACTGTATATATATATATAGAGAGAGAGAGACAAAAAAAATCAGCTTGATGCCCCTTTCTATAAGAACGGCTCTGTGTACGGAGCTCACTCATATTACACTTCATTGTAAGTGTTGAACACACTATGTTACTTGCACGAATGTAGATGTGTGGGGCATGAGTACACGTATACAGTAGATTTGTTGAGAAGTGAGCAACAAGAGCGGCAATGTATACCGAATGCAGTAAAGGTTAAAGAAAGAGTAATATTGGAACTGACATTGATCAACTTGAAAGGTAACCCCCTGACCTAAAGGATATAGAAAACTGCCTGAAAAATATGGCATTTGGGATCAATTTATGTTTTTAATATAGAAATAAGACTATAGATTGATTAAAGTAGATGTGAAGCGGGAATCGTAAAAGTCAAAAGAAGGTTATGTGACGTAGATGCCGATGTGGGTGGCTGGACATTTCAACCCCCGGACCAGAGGCGGATTAAAATCGGATAAGGCCCAGGGCAAAGATGACATTCATGACCATCCTTAACAATTTCTGACATCAAAAATCTATAAATTCCGTATCGATAAAAGTATCGTGCGCCCGCTGATAACTCCACCCCTGCCAACGTCGATATTTAAATAGTATTTTTTTTTATTATTTTGTATTAATATCGTTTGAAATAATATATTTCATTTAAAAATAAATACACCGCATGAAACAGTTTTGATTAACTGTAGCCCCTTAATTGTACGACAATTACAAAAAAACAAAGCATACTCCAAAAAATTTGAATATGCTAATTTTAATGACCTACTTTAAAAAAAATATTGTCAACATTCAATTGCGAATTAAATACAATGACAATTACGTTATGGCCCTAAGGTAAGTAAAGGCGCTAATTGGAGGGGGGGGGTGCTGATGTTTGAAAGGCTCTTTCAACAAGTTGACGCAACACCTATAGGATCGGTGTTCTAGAACCAGATTGCAGCGGGCTAAATTTATTCGACCTTGCAGTCCTTCGAAATTCCAACCACAAACGTCCGCATTGTTATATTTTCACATCTGGAGAGTGGTTATAATTCATCAACAGGGAATAACTGTTTTGGAATTTGAAACGTCCAGTGGCAAATTAGCCCGAGTCGAGCAATCATGAAATTGCCGATGTGCCACAATATTATGATGATCCTTGATAGGTGCTTAATTCACCCTTCCTACTTGCGGCCTGACAGTCAGCAATTGAGACCGACCAGAATGTTAAACTGCTAGGCCTACATATAATTTATATTGCAACATGAACATAAGAATATTACCTCATGAATGATGAGATTATTTGCCCTTGAACATAAGAACATTACCTCTTGAGTGAGGAGATTATTTGGATTTTTTTTTTTGCCTAAATAACAAGGTTTTTGCTCACCAGAAAAATAAATTTTGTCCTAGTCATCTTGCTGAGCAAAATGTCATTATTTGTAATGAAGTGGATCTAGGTCATTTGAGGAGGCCCCTAGCACAGAAGAACATTTTGAGCCTATTTAATAAAAAAAAAGGAGAAAAGGGATAACAATACCGGTGTTAATCGTTGTTGTTGTTGTTTTTTTTTTTTACAGAAACCCCCTCCCCTCCAAAGTTGGAAGCACGCACACTGTAAACGCCGTATAATTAGACAGTGTTATAGGAATTATAATAATTTGATTTAACTTTTTTATTTCTTGGCTTAAATTACTTATTTAGAATATACCATTGTATTCAAATAATGTTCGACACAGCCCCATAGCGTGAAAATTCTACAGTAGGTGCCAGGCATTCAATAACGGGGGGGGGGGGGAGTAGGAGATAAATGTTACTAAGTAGACCAAACAAGCAGAGGGGGGGGGCGGCCCATGGCCCCGCGCGCCACGGGCCATGTTCGACATAAAGGAAATATACACACGAGTGTATAATTTAACAGAGGGCCTAGGAACACATTTGTATCCGGGCCCAGATATCGAGAGGGAAGCCTTGCCTGCACCACTTTTGCACAGTTCAGTGCACTTGCATACATAAGAGGAGAAAAAAAAACGAAAACAGTGGCATCTACTGTACAGCAGTGTTGATAGCGTGTGGACTGTGTAGCGGAAAGGGGTGTGGGGGCGGGGGTAACAGTTTTCACTTTATACCCAGGGTGCTTTGACATTATTTATCTTCATTTTTTATACTTATATTTATTGCTTCGTGTTTAAGAAATGTGACAGTATGGTGAATTATGTGAAATTTATCCATTTTGTGTGTAAATATTTTTTTTTTTAAATATGTATTTGTTTAAAATGTCACTCGGTTTGAATGTCTCTATCCGTGGAATTACCCCGTCTTATCTGTTCAGGAAGTTTGGCTACACACGTCTGTATGTGACCAACAAGGATATTGAATGACACACACACACACATATATATACACACACACACTATATCTGTTTAGACATTTCTCTGGCAACGGAATATTTTTAGTTTCTAATGGGTCATGAACTGAGTGATTGTTTTTATGAGGATGACGTTTTATTCGATGAAACATAATTGCTGTTATATAAAGGTAAGTTTTTTTTTTTTAAATTCTAAAGCAATATATAACACGCGATGAGAAATATTATAACTTGTGGACTGTGTCTGAGAATATATTCTACAGGGATGCTGAATTTTGATTTTGTATACTAATGAAAACAATTATTGTGGGGGTTGTGTTATAAAGTTTACTTTTCAAATAGCCCATTCGGGCAAGATGATGTAAACGCCAGACTGCCCCTGTCAAAGATACAGTAGGGGAGATGTGATGGCAAGTTTCACGGATATATAAATATGACGGACATTAAGAAATTCAAATATCACATAATAGTAAGTAGATCCGTGCCACCGACAGAAACTCTTCAAACTCTTACAATAAAAAATCCGTGGCTTCAACATATCAGCCTTCATGTTATTGTTGTATCGCAGTGTCAGGGGCAAGAGGGCTCGGCTTAAGCTACAAATGGTCGGGATTTTGGCTCAAATCACTTTAGTATGCATGCAAAGATCGTAATGTAAATGAAACCAAGATCGAATAGGGGAAGGGGACTAAGACCAAAAAAAAAAATCTTTTTATATTTCGCTGTTTAAATAACGCAACTTCCGTTCATCAAATGTCAACTCCTGGGTTATGTCGCCTTTGGTTTATGACTTAAACTGAACATGCTTACATGATTTTCTACACAATTACACGATGCTCTTCGCGCTTTACGTGATGTTTTACACGCTTACTTAATGTTCTACGCGTTTACATAATGTTTTACAAGCTTATATGATCTTCTACGCGCTTACACGGTGTTCTACTTATCTTGTCATTTGTAAAATTGTGCTTTAATAAATTTTAAATCACTGCTTAGGATTTTCGTGTACACTGCATAAGATCCTGTATCTCATTATTAAATATCCCAGGCTGCTACCACCCCCCCCCCCCCCCCCACCGTTTCCCGAATTCCTTTAATTTTACTTTTACTTCCTGGTTTCTGCTGTTATCGTTCCTTGTTATTGGAGTTTAAACTCCCCATCTCCCCCCCTTCCGCCTCTCCTTTTCTTTCAACCAGGCCCGTAGCGTGCGGAGGGGGGGGGCTGCGTTTTGTCTGGCCCCCCTCTGCTTGTTTGCTCTACTTAGTAAAATTTATTTCCTAGCCCCCCAGCTGTAGAATGCCTGGCCCCCCCCCCCAGCTGTATAATGCCTGGCCCCCCCCAGCTGTAGAATGCCTGGCGACTGCTGTACAATAGAAACATAGACCGACCCCTCACAAATTAAAGGCAGTGGTATCACAATACACTCTGTTAAATAATCTCTGCAATAAATTATGTTACTAGCTACGGATACAAATATTACAAAAAGAATTGTAATGTATAAACACCTTTCATGTTCATTTAATATGATAAATATGTATGATATATATATATATATATATATATATATATATATATATGCATGGGCGTCGCTAGGAATTTTTCCAGGGGGGGGGCAAAAATTTTCCAGGGGGTGGGGAATAACAACTTTATGACATTTTTTTTTAAATGTAAGGGGGGGAGAGCAAATGCCCCCTTCTTATATGACATTTTTTCAAATGCCCCTCTTGCCCCCCCCCCCATGAATACGCCCATGTATATATGTACAGTATGAGACAATATGCTATAACAATGGTAGGCTATTCTTCTATTTATTTTTGTCCATATCCACAAAAATCTATGAACGAAAAATATATGTCTAACTATAAATGTAATTAGAAAAATATTTTATAACTATTCACAAATTCTTATTATTCTTTCTATTAGCATGAACATACAACTTTGTCTCTTTCCTATATATATATATATATATATATATATATATATATATATATATATATATTGTACTCCATAAATATGTATACCGCACACGACCATTCGTTATGATGTAATTTTATACACCACTCAAATGAAGGGTCGGTTTGATTGGAGATCCTTCAAGTGAGTGTATTCACCAAATAAATCTTGATTAATCATCCAACGTATTCAGGTCCACTCATATTACCGGCAAATGACAGCTTAAGCACTAATTCATTAGTTTACTTTTGCAATTATCATGGGTTTTTTTTTTCTTTTCTTGAGTTTAAATTACCATGACATGCATCACTGAAATAATGCATTATATTGTTTTTTTTTCTTTTCTTAAGTTTAAACTGCCAAGTCATGCATGACTGAGATACTGGCTATAAATGAGAACAAAGTAAACAAATTCAGACGCTTTTAGTCTTTGTATAGAATTACACCATACAAAACAACCCACCACCAAAGCACATTACGCTGCACTGCAATGTATACCTATATCGATATTATAAATAATAACTTTACACGAACAGTACATCCCCACTTGTTCCAGTATATACTACAATATAAGCTTTATATGTCCCACCTCCTCCAAATACGTAAGAAATTTCTGTTTAGATGACAGAATGAAGACCTACTTTTTCTTCTACACTGCACTGCACAATGCACAGTCAGGAAAGTAAAGATTACATTTCTTTCCTACACAGATCCAATTTTCATCAAATTGTGATGTACTGCAGGCCCAAATCTATACTGTAGACTATTTCGTTTTCACATAACGCTTTATATGTTTTTTTTTTGGTCATAATGACATGACAATGTTCGAACACGTACATTACAATTTATTATAAGATGTCGATCAATGCCATGTGATTTTGATTTTAAAAAAAAAGCGAAAGTGAATAGCTATTGACTTCTTTACTACTTTCGCGTTTTTCTTGTTTCTTGTTTAAAATTGGGATACGGTTATGGTTATTAAAATCATATCCAAGCCATACAAGCCAGTCTTATGTGGGAGTGTTAGGAAATGTACACCTGAGGGGGGGGGGGCTTAAACGAAAGAAAATATGGGAACCAATGCAAAGTTACATTTTGTGATACAGGGGGAAAAAAACAACGACACTGTCAATGTTGATGCTCGCAGATCTTGAGATGCTCTAAAAATCGTCGACACAAGGGGGTCCTTTTGACCACTACCTGTTAAGTCATTTTATTTAGTGGTAAAAAAAAGTTCACAGATGGGTTTCCATATCAGTTGGGGCCCCCAAGGCAGCCACATAGTTTAGAACCTATAAGAACGGCCCTGATGCGTTATGTGATAGGAGAGGGGAGGGGAGTTGAAACAATTACGGTACATTTTTGTACCTTTTTTTTTTTGTTTTTTTTATTCATGAAAACAGTTTTTAAAGCAATGTTGATCAAAACATTCAGGTGCTGAGATGGGCGTCACAGTTGCCCCTGTACCTGTCATAATCTTCTTAGTAACTTTCTGTGTCAGAGGACTATATACGTATGAATCGAATCCAAATGGAGGTAAGTTTGGAGAGAGTTTTAATATGTATCCAGAACTTTGTGGGGCCTGCATTTTAACATTCGACTTCATGACTTGAGATAATGTACTTAATATTTAATGTAGAAAATGTTTGGGGGCCTCCTCAAGCTGGGGCCCAGGGGGACATTGGGATTTTCACCCCCCTCCCTAGTTACGCATGTGAGTCCGGGCCTTTGAAGTTTTGAACGTTGGTTAATACTGTGCGACTGCTACTTGCATTGTGTGAACATAATAGATGTTCCAAATATTGATCTTTCAAGTACAAAAACAAGTACCAAAGATGCAAGTACGAGTACATGTACCAGTGCATACGGTTTAAAATATCAAGTGAGACTGTGAGTACAAATACACAAGGTGCAAGTACGATTACATGTACAAGTAGGCCTAAATACGGTTTAAAATATCAAGTGAGACTGTAAGTACAAATACACAAGGTGCAAATACGAGTACAAATACTAGTTCTCCAAAAATGTACTCATGTAGTACTCAAGAAAAGGTACTTGATAAAACAAGTACCAAGTATTCCATGTGTGATGAAAATGTAACTAGTATCATATGAAAACTTATAAGCAATATATTACTTATTTAGCTATGCATAATTTCAACCTATGTTCTTCATTTGAAAACTTATTCGTAACTATGAATCGTAACCCTTTAACTATATGACCTATATAACCGCTACTATTCTTTATTTTTCTTTTTAAAGTTTTGTATCCATCTGACCCATTTAAATTTATTGGCGAGATGCTGGAACTTTATTGTAACATTACCAACACTCACTTACAAGAAAATTCAACATCACTTTACATTGAAAAGGAGTCTCTGATTGAAAGTAAGTGTAGATCACTATTTAAGCTACCATTCTTGGTCCGTTTGTGAGTGTTTAAGAGTCTACTGGTCCCGAACTCTCCACATAGAATAAGAGCAAGAGGGAGAGAGAAAGAGAGAGAGAGAGAGAGAGAGAGAGAGAGAGAGAGAGAGAGAGAGAGAGAGAGAGGAGGCGAGAGAGAGAGAAATGCATTCAGGAAACATGTAAGAGACATATGATGACACCAGGGGCGGATTTAGGGGAAGGGGGCCGGGGGGCATGCCGGCCCCCCCCCCGTTACCGCAAGTTTAGATAATACCAAGAGTAAAAAAAAAGAACCGTAATATCTATAGACTATATATAAATAAGTACTATACTGAGGTCTACATCACAACGGCTGATTCTGAACTTGTCTGTGAGCGGCAAACTAAACCTCGTGTCTTACTATGAATGAAACACGGGAAATAACTAAGTCTCATTCGCGACTGTCAAACAAAGTTTAGCAGTTCAAAGGCCATGATAGAAATATAATAAGTCAATATGCAATTTAAAGGAATATTAATATATGTACCCAGTAGGCAGTAGTAATATTTTTACTGTCATATTTATAATTTTTTTCTTGTATTTATTTTTTTACGTAAAAATTGGTTGACATAACTACATCAAACTTTATTCATTTTCATGCCTGTCAATTAAATATGGCATACATTGAAAATAATTATTGCTAGAATGCTTTAAAAATCGTTTATTTCACTTATATTATTGTAAAACCGAAAACCGGTTTTCGCCGGTTTTTTGAGAAATTGACCTTCGACAACCGGTTTTTTTAAAAGTCGGTTTTTGTATAACCCCTAACAATAGTCAATACTGATTTAATTGTAATATAACATATAAATAGTAATTCATTTGGTTTATACTTAACCTGATTTCATTATCTTTTTTTTCAGCTAATTTGTTACCTGTAAAATACATTGAAATTCTGACCTCCAAATCAATTCGATTTAGATTAGAAAATGTCCAGATCAGTGATAATGGGAGATATAACTGTAGGCTGAAAACTCATCAGGAGTCTCTGCTTATAGGATATCAGATTGTTAAAGTCGATTGTAAGTTTTTAATCCAACATTTTATTTTACTTAGTTATTTACTTCATTTGGCATGAAATGGCCATTTAATAAAGCGCAAGACTGTTAATCAGAACCAGAAAGTCCAGGTTTCAAGCCCCAGTTGTCCTTTGACAATTCTCAGTTGAAGCAAAGACCCTTAATTCACCCATCATGAAAATGAGCATCTGACATTGTTAGAAAAAGTAAAGATGACTTAAAATTTGACTAGCTTCAACATCTTTTAGCATGCAGATGCTGCTGGAAACAGATCAACTTGACTTCTTCTGCTTTAGTGTTTCTCATTGGATCAAAGTGGGAAACTATACTTTATTTTTATTTAATTCATTCTACAAACTTCTACACAAGGAACCTTTACTTAGTTTTTACTTTTTCATTCTACAAAATTCTATGCATGGAAAAAGGGTTTAATTGGATTCTTTTTATTGATGTCATACTTTTATATAAATCTGTTGTTATACTTAAACAATAGCCTGTTATTCATAAGGTTTTATCTTAAGATTACATAATTAAAAGATGATGTTTGAAAAGATTCTCACAAAAATGTAAAGCTGCTGTATTGAAATGTAATATTTCTTCTTTAATCATCATTATAAAATATCTTTTCTAATATTCTCTTATTCTTAATTTTAGATCGTCCTGGCAAAGTATTTAATTTCACTTGTAAAGTATTCAACTGGAAATCTATGAAATGCACTTGGAATCTTGGTGTTCACTATGTGCACCAAAGTCATATCAACATAACATTAGTTTATGCATTTGAGTAAGTAACTTGTAGTATTTGTAAGATTCAAATACATGTCAAGATATTTTACTATAAGATAACTAAATGACTTATAAAAATAATAGAGAGCTTATAAATGTATTAATTATGTTCTATGATTTAATTTAGGATAGAAAAATACTTTCCATGCATATTTTAAACATTGAATCTGTTGAGTTTATATGGTTATTTAAATAACTGTAAATTGATTGCAACTTCATATAAATAGTGACAAAGAGTCGTTTTAATAATAATTATGTGAATTTCTTCACAGATCTCCTAATCACCACCCTGTCCAGTAGGTTTTTGCCAATTTATAATTTTCAGTCTTATTTATTCAGCTTTATACTTTCCAGGCTATAGATGCTTCTGTAAATGCTAAAATTAACCTAATTGCTTTTAACATGGATAATACAATGATTCTCAATAGCATTTGATCCTTTTGACATGGTATAAAATGTTATATAAAAAATAAACCACAGGTATTTTAAGGCTTGCCACTTGAAATGTAAATATGGGATTATCTGATTTAAACTAAGCTTATTTTGATGACATTTCATAATTTTTTTATTTAAACAATAAAACAAACTCCAGTATTTGGTTATCTGTATTTGTTTTACATTGGATGTAATGTTTCTTGCTTTAGAAAAAAATTGCCTCAACCGATTTGTGGAAGATATCAAAAGTTTTAAATATGATGTGACAAATATAAAGTTTGTGTGATGTAAAATTCAAGGAAGACATTATTTCCCCTTATCAGATGAGCACAATAAACAATTATAATATTGCAGAACTGAAGACAGTATGAAGATTTATTAATATATTTATATTTCTTTATTCTTTTGTGAAATCAGTGTAGTAAAACATTGGCAGACAAAGGTAAACTAAGGTGTCTAAACTATGCATAGAGTTTTTGATAAGTTATAAAAATATCTGAGGTAAAATCTATGTATTATTTTTTTTTTTAATAATAATTAATCGTGAAAATTAAAGAATGCAGAAGCACAGATGCAATAAAAGGGGTCCCGGGTTTGAACCACAGTGAGAACCTTGGGATTTTTTTCATTCCCCAAGCTCACCCGGCTTTAAATGGGGACTTGACTGGAAGTTTGAGTAAAGGGGGCTGGGCTTTATGCTATCCAAACAAACCCTCAATATGTCATGGCTACTGAAACAGATAAATTCAACACTTCATCTGCCTAATGGACCCTTAAGGGCTTAAGGGAACTTTACTTTTACTTAGTTTTAATAAATATTTGATTTATTCATATCAAAATGCACTTAAATCACACAACACAACAATCACATCAACGTAATTCACTTATTATATTATTAATACAGTTGATTATTATAAGCTGAATAGTCAAGAGCTTAGTTTCTGTATTATCCATATTTTTCTGCCTAGTTAAAAAATATTTATTATAAGTAAAGTGAGCAGTAATTTTCTTTCATAAACTAAAAGTGTCACTTTGTATCTTTTATAAGAGGCAAACCTTTTTTCCATCTGTAATTGTTTATCAATTGAACTTTTGCTGAAAATAATTGGTTAAACTGCATAATACAGTAAATGAGGTAACATTTATAAAATAGTGGCCTGCAATAAAATATATTTTGAGAGTGGATTTTTAATGTAAAGAGTGTGTTTTATGCAATTCATTTTATGAGGATTTTATGGTAACTGGCATGCCCTTCTAGCTTTATGCTTTCACAAACTACGTAAGATACCATTTTAATCCTCAATATAAAAAACTTAAAATCTGATAAGTATTGAGTTTTTGTAACCTTTTACACGTGTTACTATTATGCACTTCTGCAAAAAATAAAACCTCTCATGATAGATTGCCATATAACATTCCATATCATGGAAATATTATTACTATTCTTTGTGTAAAATATTTTCCTTGACTATTCTTTCAGTGGAGCTCCAAAGTATTGCCCACATTTGAACTTAACTTCATGCAAATGGCCAAAAGAATCTTACACTTATGGACATCTGTACTACATTAAAATAAATGTGTCAACTGTGAATAATAACATTGTTCTTGATTATAAAGAATCAGAAGAGTTTATTATTGACACAAAGGTTCTTGGTGAGTGGTAAACAATTGTAAAGAATTAAAAGCTAACTATTTTAGAGGTACCAAAAAGAAGGTATATTTGATGCATTCCAAACTGACTTGGAACATCTAAATTTAGTAGTCACATCTTGTTTCATTTCTGTCCCCTGATAAGCTAAGAATATTTAAAAAAAAAACTATATATATATACATGTAGCAACACTTAGTGAATGATTCAGTGCTGGAAATTGGTTGGAATGGAAACAAGCATAATAGATAAATAAAAGGATAAAAAGGTTTTCAAGAAATTAAATTTATGATTTGTCTAGTTTATTAGAGCTATTTCTTTATTAAATCTTTTCTGTTTCCTCATGAACATCTTTCATTTATAATGCATTTTATTAGAACCTTTTAACCATAATAGTTTATAGTAATACATGTACGTATTTGTTGTTATATGCACTGAATCTGTTAAATGTTATAATATTTTTCTTTATTTCAGTTAAACCATCACCAGTAGGTGGATTCAAGGCACAAGTCATTAACAGTAGTTGTGTAAAACTTACCTGGCATCATTCAGCGAAATCTAGAGAAAAATTCTACAAAGCTTATTATACTTCAAATAATAAAATGAGAGAGGTAGCTAATTTTTCCCCTTTTAGCTTTACTTAAATCTAAGATGTTAATGTTTTTAAGCACTTTTATTAATTTATCAATTTTTTTTTCAGTTTTATGTTTAGTATGTTAGTATGTATGTCTTAGTCTAATTTTGTTATTAAACTTTCATCTTGTATTTGTAGTTAAGCTAGTTTCAATATTTTCAAGTCATTTGATTGATTTTTATAATTTTATAATATTTCCAAAGAAAATAGATTTTTCAGTTATTGATATAATGTTGATTATGATGATGAAAAATATAAATAGACAATATGAATTAGGCAAATAATTAAAGTGAAAGATGTGTACACTAGTATCTTCTTGGCATTGGCACAAAACTTTATGGATGCTGGATACCGTATTCTAGACTACATCAACAGCTTCATTTTACATTGAAAACTCCTAAATTTATGCCATATCAACTGCATTTTAATAAACATTAAAACTTAATAAAACTTTATACAGTATGTTTTTATATTCCCAAGCATGGTCACAGTTTAAGAAAAATTTTATATAAAATACATAAATCTGTTAACCTCATCCTTATATCTACTTCCTGTGGCCACTGTTCAACCCATCACTGTTATGGCTGTTTATTCGGTTAATATATCTTAATTTCTTTTATATTCCAGTCTATATATCAATTTCCTTACCTGCTATTTTTTTTTTGTTTGGAAAAATTTTCTTCAATACTGAAATGATTTTGGGTAAATATTACATCTACAATAATGCATTCTTTTTAATGATGTGTATTCTAATTATCAGATTCTTCTGGTTGAGGATGAAGTAATGAATTACTATGCATGGGTGTGTCATTTGACAGCCTTCACATCATACAAGTTTCAAATAGCTGTTTTACCTAACCTACATGAAAATCAAGGTTTCTCTAGTAAATGGTCATTTGTAAATGCAACAACCAGTGAAGATGGTATGAGAAATAAACACTTTGCTTTTATTATAGGAAGATAAGAGAAAGTATTTCAGACATTTTTGAAAGTATTGGTTAAATGTCTTCTGTATTTACTCACCAAAAATGAATTTATTGACATTTTGATATATTAAAATTCATTTATAAAAATTAATTATAAAAATATTTCTTCAGTTCCTGCATCCGCCCCAGAAATATGTAGTGGCTGCTATTATGATGTAACCTGCACTCAATATAAATCATCAAATAATCGCTGTATTCAACTAATTTGGAAAGATTTAAATGTTTCTGAAAAGCGTGGTGAAATAACAGAGTACAAAGTGACAACTGAAACAAAGTCAAAAAGCAAAGTTTTAAATAGTTTTCACATTTTTGTGAATGATCATAAACATTTGATAACTACTGAGATTTACATTCAAGAAGCAGAGAAGGACCCCACAAAGATAAGCTTGATACCTGGAACCAAGAAAGGCTTTTCTGAAGAATCCTCTTATTTGATTGTACCATTAAAAACTGAAAGTTAGTAAATCTTTCTCCTTTTTTTAAAATTGAAACTTTCTATGTTCTGCCTCCTTACACTTTATTGAATAAACTCATTAATGTGTATATTTAGTTATTAAAAATATAGATTTAAAAAAGTGAATGATAAGTGTTTCTATACATCTTATGCTAAATAAAATAAATTCATAACTTAACAGACTGGCATCATTTAGACTCATAAAATCTACATCATTTTTTTTTAGACAGAAACAAAAAGCATAATATGCATGAATAATATTAGTCATTAAAAGAAATTATTTAGCAATTTTTCCCCTAATATTACAAAATAATGACAACTTTAATTTCACAGGTCCAAAACCTCCAAATAATTTTTTGGTGGAAAGAGAGAAATTAAACAATGGCAGCAATCACTTTTACATGAGCTGGGCACCTCTACATTCCAGTTCTGAGAAGATTTTTATAATATATAAGAGTGTTACCATTGTGTGGTGTCATCGTGCACGAGAAAATAAATGTCATGTTGGTATTATTTTTCATTTTTGTGTTGTTTGTGATTAATTTAACAAAGTATTTTCATAAATGGGGGAAATAATTGATAAAAAGTACTAAATTGCATAATAAAGGATATACATGTAATATAGTTTTATTTTTATGATAAATGATCCATATATTTTAATTCTTGTCTATTTCGTTGTTGATAAGTGTGGCAAAATTTTAGTCTATGAAACATTGGCAGGCTTTTTAAATTTTATCCTCGAAACAGATTGAAAAAGATAAGTGTTATACCTCCAAACAATGACCTAATATATTTTAAAAATAAATAAGCTATACCGGCAATAAAGTGTATACAATGTAAATGCAATAATATGCATATGTCTTTACTGATACTTTTTTTTTTAGACAAAGGTTCCATTGAAATGTGCTAGAAAATTTAATGGCTTTTTTTAAAATACCTGAGCAATTAATTTTTTTTCAATTTATTAAGTAACTCATTCTAACATACAGATAATTAAATACTTTTTTAAACAAATAAGTTGTTTTTTTTTTTTTTAGGAAAATGTCAGTTGGTCTGTTTTAGATGCCAGTAATGTTACCTATGAGCTAACACTGGCGGATGAGGATTTACTGATAGGAATTAGTGCTCAGGCTGAGGATGGTGGCTATACCATTAGCTCTGGCATTAGTTGGGCTGATTGTATTTACCTGCGAAAAGAAGGTAAGTAAAATGTTCTGAAGAGTTTTTTATATAAACAATGGAAGCTTAAATAAAAAAGTTTGGAGCTTTTTTTTTTTCTGTCCTAAAATATTTAAAATTCATATGTTTCTTAGAATTTATCTTTTCTTATAATTTTTTTTTTTTTTTAAAGAAATTTGTCTTCTTCTGTTTCTCTTAAGTGTATGATATTGTCATCTCTACCAGCTACATTTTCCAATAAAAATATTGGATTTGCATTATTTAGTATATTCACAATTTATTTCTCAGGCATATTTTCACTTTGTGGTTCAGTCATTGCTTACATTTGGAAGTGTATTGTTTTTTTTTGAAGAGGTCCCTTTTTTCATTTTTAAATATATGCTTACATTTTTTATTGCTACTTGAGGTTGTCTTTTTTTCTTTGCTAGACAATGGTTACTATTTAAGTTCTTTGGATAAGTTTCTTTGTTGAATCCACTTAAGAAACTTACAATACAATTTAGTTATTTTAAATAATTCTTTCATACTTCTGTTGCTAGTTTGTCAGGAAAATCTTTTTTTTTCATCTTGCATTTTTCATCAGAATTATTGAAGAAGTTTGCCACTTATGGCCATATTTTTATATCAGTTTTGGTGCGTTAAGATTTGATTTTTTTTCTTGGGTTCAATGCAATAATATTGATTTTTCTAACTCTATAGTACATGTACAGTAGAAGTCCATTAGTCTGGCATCAAACAATCCGGAATGTCCAATAGTCCGGCATCACTCCAGAAAATTATAAAAATTTTGGTTTTCTCCAAAAGTGTGTCTTTAAAGCAAATAAAAACACTCGAGAGCTATTCGGAAGTTTTCGGGATAGTTTGGGATCATCAGGAAGCGCTTGGTATTCTTCGGAAACAATTAGAGGTAGAGGATGGCTTCTAATTGATGAGAATGAGCCTGTTGAACAAGAACTAACCGATGAGGACATTATCAACATTGTAGTAAACCCTCAGCCTACTCAAAATCTTGAAAAAGTGACTCAGATGCCGAAACAAAAGAAAAGGAAAAAATCAGCTGGGCAGAAGCTGTAGAATCTCTAAATAAGTTTATCTCATTTGCTGAGGCTAGTACTAGCTACAGTGCTTCAGAAATTATTGATTTCCATATCATTAGAAATAAATTTTATACTATACGCCAAAAGTCAAGAAAACAAAAAGACATTCGTGACTTTTTTAAATCTAAGTGAAATATGTTTTACAGTATGTGTACATACATTATATGAAATGTAAAATAAACTTTGTTGTATGTATTTGTAGTTTAATTATTAACCTAATTGTTCTTACCGCCCGATAGACCGGAATTTCCGGTAGTCCGGCACCGAGCCGATCCCGAATGTACCGGATTATCGGACTTCTACTGTATTTGTTTTCAAGTTTCACTGTAGCTGTGATTCTGTCCTCTTGAAGATGAGTCTCATTCTCTATTTTCCTCAGTTTCAACTTAACCTTTTTTGTTTTACTTGGTAGAAAAGGTTGTGATTTTTATAGAAAATTTTTTTTTACTCCTACGTCAATCAGAAATGAGAAGATGCCATTCCACCAAATGGTAATTCTGATAATGGTCTGAAGTGATTAGCTAATTTAGTTTAGTGTGTTCAGCCATTAGTTGATTCATTGTTTGAATATTCCTTGCTCAATACTTAACCAAATAAAAATTATTTTAAATTTTTCAATATATTTCACTTATTTTTAAAATAATGATATATATATAAGAAAAGTTTTATTTTCTTCAAATGCTATTTATCTTAAATTGAATGTTATACATACATAATATTAAATATACTTGTTTAAAATCTAAAATTTGAATCAATAAAGTTACCTTTAAAGCATAGTCGTAATATAATCAAAATAATTGTTCAGTATCTATCTGGAAATGTTTCTCTTTCTAAGTGCCTCAGCTCCCCCCACCGAATGTAAAAATATCATCAGCTCACAGTCTGCTTAAGAATAGCTTGCATATTATGTGGGAACATTTTCAGTGTTCAAAGGATGCCATTTATGTACTAGAGTACTTGATAAAATATTGCCCCATTTCTGAAGACTTAGCATGCAGTGGTAGGTATTTTTTTTCTTACAATTACTTTTTAAACAATTAAAGATTCTATGTTGAGCCCATGGTAACTTTCACATTTTAAGACAAATGGAGTTTCAAGGATACTAGAGGATATCATTGCTAGTACAATGCAGTCACTTTTACTTCCACGAGATGTCAGTGCCATTTAGTTGTGCATAATGGGTTTATTTCTTAATGCAATGTACACTTATTAGATATTTAATGCTGAGGAGTTTGCAGCATATTGTTAAAAAAAAATATTTTTTTATTTTTTTATGCTTTTGGTACTTTTTAGATGTAGAAAAAACAGAAAATGTCAGTCATCATAAGAATGAAGTCATCTTAAGGAACCTGAAAGGCAACACCAAATATAAGTTACAGATTATTGCAGTGTCTGCAGCTGGACTTGGCCCACCCAGTGAAACATTTATTTCTGATGTCATGGAAGCAGCACCTGGTATTTTGAATTTCAGTTTTTTATATTTTAACTGAACATAATTTAATTATCTCTAATTTATGATCTTTAGGACTTGAAGTACACTGTATATAATTTTTAGGAATTGATTTTTCATTTACTAATTAAGAACATTTTAGACAGTATTGTATTTATTTTCAAAGGCTACATCGTACATTGTATTTAAAACAATTTGTTGAAAGATTGTTTTTCTTTTAAATTTTGTTACATTTTTTATTGCACATAAGTTATCATTATTTTTGTGCTATGGGCATTGGTAGAAATTTTTTATTCCTCAAGTGATTAAAATTGATAGCTCTTTATATTTACCAGTAATTGCTGTAGTTTTTTTTAGTATGACAACAATATTTTCCCATTTTTTTTATTTCAAAATTTCATTGTTGATAACATAATTTTACTCATTATCACCTTTTTTGTGATGCTAATAACATTGTAATTTCTTTTTACCAGAATCGGACACTGCCTTGGTTACAGTTGTGTCTGTTGTAGCTTTTGCTATAACAATTTCGATCATATTATTTCTCTCATACAGGTAAACATAAAAAAAACTATTTTTTTTTTGTTATAACTTTTATTATGATAGATAGGTGTTCCTTGCCAAACTTAGTAGCATCAATCTTTTTTACAAACAATTTATATTTACCTGAAATAAATTTAATTATTAACTTCTTTTTATCTCATTAACATTCATACATTTTTTTGTATCTGGTACATTACTGCTCCATGGTAATAGCTTGTACATGTAGATTGTAAATTACACAGCTCTAATTACACTGATTAGTATTATTGAAATTTTGACATTTTATTTTTTTAGTCTTTTCATATTAATAGTTATAGTAAAATAATAAACTTGTTCGAGTGAAATGTCTACCTTTATTAAAAGTATGGAAATGCCCATTAAATCATATAACATAATCATCAAATTTTTATTTGTTTTATTTTTTTAGATGCTATATCAGGGGAAAATTTATATCTGAAAAAGTTGGTTTGCAGGTAAAATACATTTATTTTTCCAGTAATTTAAAATAAAAAATTGTTTACATACTGTTTGAAAAAGAGTGTAAAGTAATTAGTCTCTCTCAAGATTAGGTAGCTCTTCTCCCATATTTTAAATAGTTACATTAAATGATGAATACCAATAGTAAAGATTATATTTTTAATAGTTTTGAGAATGTTTATATAGTTAAGTGTTGTCCAACTGAGTTGGACTTTTTTTAAAAACTTTTGTTACATTATGTTGCTTGTTTTAACTTTTGTTACATTATGTTGCTTGTTTTAACTTTTGTTACATTATGTTGCTTGTTTTAACTTTTGTTACATTATGTTGCTTGTTTTAACTTTTGTTACATTATGTTGCTTGTTTTAACTTTTGTTACATTATGTTGCTTGTTTTATGTCTAAAAGTTATCTGTTGTGAACAACTACAGGGATTTATAGAACTTATAATTCATTTCATCTAATTTAATTTTCTTTTAAATTTTATAAAAAAAATATTTACTTACTAGTATTGTACATATATTAATTTGAATAATACACTAGCTGTTTATGTATATTAGTACTTCATTGTTACATATAGCAAAATATAATTTCTTAGGATTTATTTTCTTCGATTAAATTGATGCTTAAAACTATTGTGACTTTATAAATAAAGAGTTAGTATTTATTTCATTATTTCAACAGAGCAACCATATATCTGAACCACTATGCAGTGCTCAGAAGAACACATCACTTGAAGAAATCTCTCCTGAAAATCAGAATGTGAACTCATCGGTTGCTAGAAGAACTGAAAATGAAAACTATCATTCTCCTCTTATTCAACACATGACTTCAACAGAAAAAAATCACGAGATTAAAGATGAAAATGAAGAGGATGATCTTTTACATAGTAATGCCACCTCATCAGCAAGCAAATCTGATTACATCAAGTTTGGTTTACACTATGTGGATCAACAACTAAATGAGCCACTGATTCATACTTTATCTGATTCAGGCTATAATTCTGAGAACGGATTTCCAAGCAGAAATCATGAGTTCCAAGTGTGGTATGTAAGTTCAGGGGTTAGACCATTGCTACCCTATCAATACACACATTGTCATAGTGATGAAAACCAGCCCATGGTAACATTCAGTGGTAAATCTTCTACATTATCTCAGCTGCCTTTACTACCTGATTCATCTGATGTGGACATGATTGGTTCACCTGTTGTGAATATCAACAAGTCACTAAAGTTTTCCTTCAGTCGACCCTCAAGTAGCATCGGAAGTTCAATAAACGAAGGCAAATTACAAATTAAAAACTCTGTAAATAATCATCAGTTACATTCCTCAGACACAAATCCCCCATCAACCTGCCCTTCATACTGTCCAAATGACAATGCTAGCAACAACGCAATAGTCAGTTTCAAACGTTCTGTGCGTTGTGATGTCTCCTGTTCTCCAGAACATTACATCAAACCAACTTCCTGTATGTTATTTCAAAACCAACCAAAAGGTCAGCATTATGTCATTGATGTCAACCGTTTCTCTGCACTCATGAGGGCAGAGCTTGATACATACAACCTACCAGTGTCGTTCAACCTACCAGTGCCGTACAACCTACCAGTGTCGTACCTTGTTAACAGTTCTGAAGATTCTCAACAGCATTCATTAGTTATCGGCAAGTCTGATTTGAAAAGTGACATTTCCTGTGAACCTAGTCACTCTTCCAAACTCATCCCATCTGATTACAATGCAAATTTATTCAAAATATGTCTTGATAACAGTTAGGACATTGTGTAAAAAAACTGGCTCTGGCATTATAGAGCGTCGGTTTTTCTAGTAAAATTGAGCCCAAAACTACTCAATTCATGAAAAGAAAATCCTAAAGACAAGTTTTTAGTGGTTTTTTTTTTTTTGCTGTTCACCCAGCTTTATATGGGGATATGATAAAATTAAGGAGGGTAAAAGTGTGTGGCGGCTTGACACTTTGTCAGCCCCTCATCCTTGAAACAGGTAGACGCTACTTCATCAGCCCCACACTTGGCAGGGCAAGAGATATTTTTGGTTGAAGTAAAACAAAACAAAAAGTTTCATTTGTTGCAGAGCTAAAAAAAATATTATTTAGATTAAAAACCAAGAAATCGTATTGTGTACATTAGAGACTTTAGCCAGGTAGATAAGATTGAACTAAAATAAATAAATCATTCCACCATCTATGGTGAAGAACATGGAGTAATATTGAAGGTGAGTTTCAAATTATGACCAAACATTGATCTGTACTGTAGCTACCCCGTTTCGTCACCAATCACATATTTAATACATTGTACAATATGAGGAAAATTTTACTTAATATTGTCTAAAACATGTGTTCAAAGAAAATTGATTTTTTTAAAAAATAAAAATTATATACTTTCATAAAAGTTTAGCTGCATCTGTTCACTTGCTAAGTTATTGTATTGTTTTTGGTCAAAGGTATTATTACTATGAAACTGCAAATAGTTTGAATGCTAGATTGTGATGAAAATATTTGATGACTGTCATGTGCACACTTGTTAAAAATAACAGAAACTCTGTACCTGACAATTAACACTAACTCCAATACAAAAAAACAAGTCTTCAACTTGAATAAAACAATACAACTACAGCTATCTACTATAGCGCTAATTCACCTCCTCTCACTACCAGTGACAGACACTGTCTCAACAAGAGGTGGTCGGTCATCAACTCCTAGTACATATAATTCTCTTCTTTGCAAAATGATAAACTGTTGAAATTTGTCAGGCTTGGCTATTTTTTAATGTTAATATAAGACGAAATGGATGAAATGACACTTGAAACTACAAGTTTTCTTTTTGAAAACTTTTCATGCTCATTTTATGTTCAGATTTATAAATAATCTGTGTATTGCATTCATAACCTTTTTAATTTCTGACTTGAATTCTTTATAAATATGTTAAAAACATTACTAAAAAAATATTTGTTTGTATAAGTAAAACCTGATAGGTTCATAATATTGGATAGGCCTATAATGTTGTTGTTTTTTTTTTTGTTGTTGTTTGATAAAATTCATCAGAAAAAAAAATACATTTGGTTAATTAAAACACTTTACCCTAGAACATTGGTCCCCAACCCCTGGGCCACCCAAGAAAAATTAAATTACTTCCTTTTTATTTTCTTTAATCTCGTGATTGCGCAACTTTACTTGGACGAGAAATAATTATTATAATCAACGCGCCCCCCCCCCTCTTCCAATGGGCCGCGGTGAAATTATCAAACGCTGGCCGGTCCGTGGCGAGAAAAAAGGTTAAGCATCCATTGTACCATTCCGTGGTTTTAAATCTGTAATCTATTGTCATATACTTCACACTGCGCTACAAAATCAAAACAACTCTTTGCGTTTATCTCATTAGTACATGAAAACAGAGGCGTATTTATCAAAACTGTGGCGCATGACCAAATTTGGGGCCCCCTCGCCTATAAGGCATTTAAAAATGATCAGAATACAACAATAGTCAGAACACTCATGTATTATTTAACATGCATACTACATAGCTATGCATACTAGCTAGAACTTACAAGTGTCAGTTTATTACAGTTATATAACTTTTTTCATGCTCTTCAATTTCGCGAACGTGTCAATGTGCGCATTGAAATCGTATTCTAATGTCTCCTTTGATTCAATGCATAAAATAGACAAATCTCCCAGCCTATATTGGCTGATGGAATTCCGCAAGTAATTCTTGATCCTTTTCAACACAGAAAATGACCGTTCTCCAATTGCGTTTGATATAGAAATGGTGAGATTCTTAGAAGGGTTTCCACATTGGGAAATGTACATTGTAGTACACCCACTGCTATAAGCTGGCACATCTCTACCGCAGATTTAGCGCCTTCTTCTTTAGCGAAATGCAAAAACTGTTTGATTTCATCGGCAGTGGTATCAGAATTAACATCGTCTTTGTATTATTCGATCAAGGCCGAGATCTTTGTGTTCAAGTCATCTACCTTGTCCTTGAAAAATAGACTGAATAAATCATGCATACCTTTGTATGCTTCGATTCTGTGATCAAGTTCCGTGATCAATTTATCACTAATGGCGTTTACTGTGTTAGCAATAAAATTATCACGACCAGTTAAAATAACTTCCGGTTGATTGCTTTCATCAGAAAACGGTTTTCGCTTCTTCTTGCGGCTCACTTCATCTTGATATTTACAGTCTTTGAGATCCTCGTTCATAAGCAATGCTGCTCGCTCTTCAATACGAGTGAAATCGTTTTGGACTTCGTTGTTAATAAATAGCTTCAGCGATTCTAGAAGATTTACACCAGCATCAAGATATACATTTGAATTTTGCAGGGATTTGCTGGTTGCATTCATCCGCTGTAAAATTGTATTCCAAAGAACAGTCATCAATGCAGTTTCAAAAGGATCCATTTTATTAGCAAGAGCGTTAGCCTCATTTCTTACAGCTGCCTTCTGATCACGATCTTCGGCTGCTTGAAGACCAATGTAGTTCTGATGCATTGCAAACACTGCATCCGCTCTTGATGACCATCTTGTGTCCGAAACTTTCTTTATGGTGCATCCATTTTTGACTAGATGACTTTTAAGGATGTTCCACCTGTGTGTGGATGCCGAGAACCAAACATAAACATGTTGAATAAATTCAAAGTATGATACTGCTGAAAGCGACGATTCTGCAGCCGCATTACCAATTAGATTCAAGCTATGGCAGGACCAGGGAATGTCAACTGCATTGGGACTGTGTGCCTTGATTCGAGCCTGCAAGCCCGAGTATTTGCCAGACATGTTAGAAGCATTGTCGTATCTCTGTCCCCTGCATTTTGTGATATCTAATCCCCAGTTCTTCAAAACGTCTAGTATCACTTGCTCCAGATTTTGAGCGTTATGAGCATAGATGTCAACAAAAGTTAAAAATCGTTCTTTAATTTCACCACCAATGAGAACATATCCGAGTATCACAGTTAGCTGGTCCACGTGGCTAACATCAGGTGTTGAATCAACAATCAAAGAGAAATATATCGATTTCTTTACTTCTGATATAAACTGATCTCTGACAGCATTGCCCATTATTTTAATAAATTCGCCACAAGTAGCATGTGACAAATAACTGACAGAACCACTTCCCTTGTTACCGTACCGTGCAATATGATTTGCTAAGAAAGGGTCAAATTTTGACAAGTAATTCACGCAACTGGTAAAATTACCGTCATTGTTGGCATGACCATGAAAGGCCAAGCCTTCAGAGGAAAGAAACTGTACAGTTGCTACAACCTTTCGTAGAACTTCTCTCCAGTATTGCCTTTCACCATCTGTTCGTCAATACGCCCTTTTGCGTTCAAGCGTTTAGCGAAAGTGCACATTGCTTGAACGTGGCCATACGAATTCTCATGATCAGAAATTTTGGCGGCAATATTTTTCCAATCAGAACACCTGTTTGTTGAAAATTGACTAGCTTTATTTGGAAACAGTTTACATACATAACAATGCACGCTTCCACTAGTTTCACTGAACACTAACCATTCACGTCTTTCTTTTTGACCATTCGCCTTGGTTAAGTAAAAGTTATGTTCAGACAAATGACGAAAATATTTTCTGCCACGATCTGTCATCAACATGCCAGCGCGTGAAAGGTCGCCAACATTTTTTGGTTTGAAATCCAAAACATAATTACGCATGGTTTCTGTCAAATTCGCTGGCCACATAGCAATATCTGTCAAAATTTCACCACAGTTGTTATCATCAACAGTTTCACTACTCACGACCTCCGGTATAGGACCTTCAGCCGGCTGTTCAGGTTCTGGTAAGTCTGTTGGCTGGGGCTCAGAATCCATACTGGCTGTTGCCGAGACGACTGGACTTGGATCATTAGCTGTTATTTCTGTTTGAGTAGTTTCTGATGGTAGGATTACCGGTCGTTTCGCTAAAAATGTCAACAAGGTGCCTTCGTTTTTCGCATCTTCTGCTTTTCTTTTCTTTTGAATATCACGCTTTTCTGCAACTGAGGGATATTATCTCATAGACATAGTTTTAATGAAACGATTGTGTCGCAATCAGCTACAACAGTAAAGGAAAAATGATCAATGATCATTCATCCACACAAAGCGTAGTGGGTAGCTAGAACAAAATCATCAAAATAGTGTAATAAACTGGCAATTAACAATTAGTTATTGCAATTTGCAAAAAATACAATTTGAATTAGAATTATTAATTAAAATCTGTGACGTAAGGTGCGCCAACTACTGGTATGTACCGTACGTTACTTGTCACTTCGAACACTAGCGCCAACTATATTAATACGTCACAGCAAGCAAGACACAGTCAACCACGTTCGACAACTCGCATTATTTATCAGTCTGAAAGACTATTTATAGGTTTGTGGAATTCCCAAAACCCTCACAGCAATCGGATTTTTTATTTTTTATTTCTTTTATAAAACCAGGTTTTTGGGGCCCCTAAATTATCTGGGGCCATAGGCGCGCGCCTAGTGCGCCTAGGCCTGAATTCGCCACTGCATGAAAAGGTGTGGTTGTTGAAATATAAGAAAAATTGGTAAGTGATGATCTGTAGGTGTTAAACTGCAGAGGAGAAGGTTAGTACAATGACTGGCCTATATAATGTGTGCAAGTACACATATCGGGCTGCAAATCATACTGTTTTTTTTTAAAACTCGTTGGATGGGTAGTTGTGCGGTGTGGAGCGCTAGACGGTCGACCGGAGGGTCCCGGGTTCGAATCTCAGTGAGAACCTTGGGATTTTTCAGGTTCTGGTGATAATCCCCAAGTACACCCAGCTTTAATTGGGTACCTGACTTTAAGTTGGGGGAGTAAATGCGGCTGGGCGTTGTGCTAACCACACAATCCTTTCATATACCGAGGTTATAGAAATAGATGAATTCTACACTTCATCTGCCCCGATGACCCGTTAGGGTTAAGGGAACTTTATTTTATATGCATTAGTCAAATCATATTTCAGTTATTACAATTAACGGGCGAGTTTGAAGTTTGTTATTTAACGTCATATTTGGGAAGGTTATATTATATTTATACTTTTTTTTTACGTTTTTTTATAGTTTGTATTGGGGGGGGGGGTCACCGAAACTTTGACAGTTGTTGACAGGGTGGGAGAAGGGTCTAAAAAGTGCCTAAAATTTGTTGATGTAATTAATGGATCCCATAGGGCCTTTTCCAACCAGCTAAGGTGACCAACCAAGGAGGTTAGATTACCGGAGGCGGCATGACGTCACTAGGCTGAAGCCAGTGGGCGGAGCCTATCACCATATTGTTCGACTCAAAACATTGGTAGCTGTATAGTGTGTATGTTATATTATTGTGCTATTTTGAACGTTATAAAACACTGCGTTATAATTAAAAAAAACGTAATAATTGCCCTTCTTGTTCGTTAATTAGTTTGTGCTTAATACTGTTGCTGTAAAGCAGTGCTGTTGTGATATGCAATAAACATCTAGATTCTAGATGATGACACAATCCCGTTGGCAAAAGAGAGTCTAACATTTATGGTTGTTGCCGTCAATGGTACATTTAAGTTGCCTGTTGGCTATTCTTTAATCGATGGATTAGGTGACATTGAGAGAGCTAGTCTTGTGAGAGGGTGTATTACAGAACTTCATGATATTGGTGTCACAGTAACTTCTTTGACTTTTTTACGGTTCGGCATCCAATTTAGCCATGGTAAAAAATCTTGGGTATAATCTTTTGCTACCAGTAATCGATTCAAAAGCTATTTTATACCAGTAATCGATTCAAAAGCTATTTTAAGCATCCAATTACTGATCTTATTATTGCTGTATTTTTAGATCCATGCCACATGATGAAGCTTAATGTACATAATACTTTAGGGGACAAAAAAATCGCTCGTTGATGATGATGGTAATTTTATCAAATGGGATTACATTGAAAAATAGCATAAAATTCATGAAAATGAAGGGTTTCATTTTGGTAATAAATTGCGGTCATCACACATCATGTGGCAGAAAATCAAAATGAATTTGAGATTAGCAGAACAGATGCTCGGTGAGTCCGGGTGGAATGTTTTGAGTTGAACAATATGGCGATAAGCTCCGCCCACTGGCGTCAGGCGCTAGGAACCATCTGATAGCAGCCGCCGCCTCCATGTAATCTAACCTCCTTGGTGACCACTCTAGGAGATTCTATTATCATCTAGCTGTAAAACTAAACGCACCGGGTCATGCGCACTACAGCCGCCCCACCCTTTCCCGCTTACCCTAGCAAAGTAGTATATTGAAATATTCTAATCTAAGGGACATTTCGTACCACAGAAGGCGAATACAATTGGGCGGCAAAATTTCAGCAGAATGTGTTAGAATTAGCCCGTTTTTTTTTTAAAAGTGTAGTGCTAATATGACCTAATTTTTTTTTTTAAAGTGTAGTGCTAGCAGTGCTTTTTTTCTGGCGCAACGCACCGTAACGACGTTCCGGCACCTTTTTCCGTATGCTTTTGTTCATATTCAGTGTATTTCCTTTATGACACGAAGGCGTTCCGGTATCTTTAATTTTTTTTTAGGGAGCGACCGATAATCGGACCGATATTGGCACTATGGGTTAACTATCGGACCGGCAGTTTTTTGGCTGCCGATACATTGTTGTTTTTCTTTCACAAATCTAGTAACTCTAAACTGGTTTTGGTTTACAGAGTTAAAGTTTACTTACAGACTTCCAGTTAACTGTTCACTTGAGTAAAGTGATTTACTGATATAATTCAGTGTTTTTAATTTTTCAAACTTTTAAAAAAATCTGCTACAAGTAAATTCAGTAAAAATTACAAAGATTAACGAAGAAAATTATTTTAATTTCATCACAACTTTCACAAGTTAGTGAAGTTAAAATTGAAAATTAATACATTTTTACTTTTTTAGTTTGACATTAATTATTTACAACTTTATCTTACCTGTCTGTTTGTGTACAAGTAAAAACAACAAATTGTTTGTTATAAATTTAATTTTAAACAATAAACATGCAGATTTCTGAGATAATGCAGGCATGGTTTGTATTTCTGACTTCGGTCTTCCGGTCTGTCTTTTCAAATCTTTTGTTCTTCTAATCTTCTTCATCTGCAAGACACCCTTTCATTAATAGCAAAATATCGGTATCGGTATCGACAAAAATGCTGGGGGAAAATATCAGTATCGGACTATCGGTAAAAAGGCATATCGGTCGCTCCCTAGTTTATTTGTTAGAAAAATAGCACTTAGTACTATTATAACTTTTTTTTAAAAGAAGCTAAATAAAACTGTACACTGGCTCATAATTTCTTGCCACTGTTCTAAGTAGATATAGGCCTATCTGCCACATAAAGAAAATCCAACCATTATTTACAATGCATAGGTTGGCAGTTTAACATCAACATACAATAACACTCGTAAGCCTATGTTGGCAGTTTAACATCAACATACAATAAAACACGTAAAGTGTTTAAGTAAAAATAAAAGGGTTCGGACATTGTATTTACAAAAAAAAAACCCAAAAAAAAATAATAAATAAAACAAAACAATATCCAGTTTAACAAGTCATTCCAATTTTTCAATGGCCCAAACCTTCGTTTATTTTGTTATATATTATAAATACAGGGCTTAAATATAAAAATTGACTTAAAAACATTTATTTCAAAAGAATCACAGATATGTTAAGAAAAGTTCTTAGGTGTTTAATGGACTATAGGCAGTAACTTCCAGAAATATTGGGGTGGGAGGGGGCTATGAAAAACTTTCAGTCCTGGGGGAGGGGGCTCTATCAAATAGGAAGTGGCCATTGGCAATAGGGGCCCCTATGCGGTCGCCTGGTTTGCCTATCCAGTAGTGGCCTTTGGGGTGGCAACTTGGACGATTTAAATGTTAGAAAACTAAACGTTGTTCCTTCACATGACACTTGCACTAAGTACTTCACATGATACTTGTACTAAACCCTGAAAAGTGACACGCCCCTTAAGGCCCGCTAAGTTCAAAAGTCACTTCTGACCTCACCCATAAGAATGACTCTGAATATATTGGTTAACAACAACATAGTTTTGATTATTAAATATTTACACACCAATATTTTAATTATTCAAATCAATCGTTTCTGTTAGGGCACAAATAATGTTAAACTGTATTTTGAAGACGCAGTAGTAACCACGTAGTAATAACTAACAATAAAGCATGTCATTCTTCATTCTTTGAAGTTTCATTTGATTGCTTATTTCCATTACACTTAGAGAATATTTCCTGAAAGGTCGACTTGTACTTGGAGCTCATCCTGTGATATAGAATGATTGTAATGGAGGAATTCACTGAATGAAACAGAAACCCAAAGGACCAGACCGCTTGGAATATATTGGACTGATGCCCGGTGATGGTGTAGTCTTGTATGATGGCGGAGACAATCGAGTTGGTGCAGGCAGGCGTGTAGCAGATTATCAGGACGCTGGCCACAACTATGACCATTCGGACCGTCTTCTTCTCTCGGCTGGACATAGGCCTACTCGAATCTTGATCGAAAGTGGATTTCTTTCGCCATTCAGATTTCTTCTTGAGCGCGATGATCAATATGGACGTGAAAACAACGGCACAGGCGAAAGCCACGAGTGCCAGCGAAGCCTGGAAGATGTACAGCAGGTCTTGAATGATGAGCTTGTTGCTCTTGTAAGACACACCCAGCAATGTTTTGTTCTGACTGGGGTAGAAGTTCCAGCTGAAATATGCCGAAAAATATAGCGGGACGAGCGAGGCCACGTTGATAACGTAAATGATCAGCAAGACGAAGGCCGTCCTTTCAAAAGTGACCACCTGCTTGATCTTCAGGGGCAGCGCGATGGACAGACATCTCTCCGCCGTGATGTAAACAGTTATCCACCCTGTTATGCGCACGAGACAGGCGTTGGGGTTGCCCGCTGTTAAAAACTGGATTTCCATAAACTCCAAAGGCGCGTCCATCTCATAGATGTACGGGTTCAGGCAAAAGTTGTGCCACAACTGAGTTAAAAGCCCGGATAAATCGGTGATGGCCAACACGAAAAAACTCAGGTTCGTGGACTTTCTGAGCCCTTGTTTGAGAAATACGAAAATATTTACGGCGTTGGCTCCGATACCGAACAAACTGAATAAATTGCTCAGGACGACGTGGTTGATTAGAATGAAAATGTTTTTGCCGTCAGTGCTGAGGAGTTGTCTGTCGTCAGATCTCAGTGGAACTAATTTGACTTTAATACTGTCATAAGTTGTTACACTGTCAATGATCTCCATTGAAACTTCCTAGCACTGAATGTCTTGAAAAAAATGTTTCAAGAAAAAAATGTTTAAAAAAAAAATTAGTCAACGCTTCATTATAACTTTTAGCATTTGCGATCCTATTCGTTTACTGTCTGTTTATCTATCTATCCAGCTGTCTGTCTATCCGTTCTCTCCTATAATACTTCTATCTCAATGCCGTCAGTCTAACTTTGTCTTCTTTTATCTGTCTCTCTGTCGACCGTCTATCTGTAGTCATATGTGCTCACTATTCACTCCAATAAATTTTAACTATACTGTTGTCTATTTATATGAGACCAATTACCCATATATACCACAATATCTTTGTATGTAGGCCATTCGATCTGTCATCTATCTATCAGTTTATTTATCTATCTATAATATATCGATAGATTAATTGTCTATAATTGTCTTATTCTGTCACAAAAATAAGAACAGCCTCAGTGGAGAACTAACTAGTAGACCACTGTTTAAATATATGCAAACACACACTGTCTTGACTCAATATTGACTTATTTATATGATTCGGATCATTTGGATTTGATTTCAAACCAAACTATTTATAACAATGGCCACCCTAAGTTATCCATTTTATATCTTTTCTCCATGCATTCCAAATTGCACCACAAACCAAATTGATTCAAATTTAACCACTATGTCTGTCTTATTAATCATATAATCTTAGATAAGTAAGATAATAACATTGGGTTTAATGTAATTCGATATAAATTTAACATTGATACATTTAATGAGACAGATTTGGTGAAATATTAATAAGGACATTAGCTATACCTTGCATAAGACAAATTATCTGTTCAAATACAAATGGTTCTATACGATCGTCTCGTTATTTCATACTATTTGCCATCGCACCAAGCTTATTTTGTAAGAGATTCACTGAACAGCCTCATTATCTAATGTCAGAAACGTTTTCAGCTGTTCTTTTCTCTTTGTGTAATATAATTGTTGTCTAATGGGTAATTCTAATTATGAGTAAACTAGACTATATTACTTTGTTGCTTGATAGGCTGTCAAATGGCAATCTTGCATGATTTGTTTTCCAATGGCTTCCTTTGTGCGTTTGTGTGTGTGTGTGTGTGCTTGTGTGTAGAGAGATATGTGCATCTAACGATAGGTTACGTTTCTAAAAAAAAAATATAAACCTGGGTTCTGGCTGTAATGATTGCAAATAAACTATCGCCAATGATAAAACAAGCTATTGATAACAAGGTTAAACACTTAATAGTGTACTTTTTGTATGCCACTCCAATACAAATACTCGCTAAGTGACTTTCTAAAGTGCTCGAATAAATATGCAGAAAATAAAGATATTAGCCACTGCAGGAGACTCGAAGACTAAAAAAAAAGTTTGTCAAATCAAAAGGGAAAAAAATAGTAGTCTGACATGCAGCCAATAATCTCCGACATCCATTTATGACATGAAATTTATGCTGGTAATTATATAATAATCATTTAGAACAGACATTTATTGTTGACATTTCGAGGGAAAAAAATGGCTGCAAATAATACAATAGCCATAAAGCAATGCCTACTGACAAATTAAATAATTGTCATGTATTTTCATTTTGCTATTTTTTGTTTATAAATTTTCAATGGAACTTTCATATGTCTATCTATACATTGCCGTCAACGTTTTTAAGAAAACAGCGTTATTGCTTCGATCTGTAGTTGCGTAGATTTTTCTGAACAGCACAGTGGTTCTGTACCCAAGAGGATACGAAAATATGTCATGGGGCGGGTACCTCTCACACGTAAGTTCGCGAATAAATGTATTATTTTTAAAATGAAATCTGCTTATCTTTCTAATGCGATACGTAGTTTGGTGATGAGTCAGTCAGTAAACTCGCGCTTTTCTTCAAACTCTTAAAGACCGTTCACATAGTACATAACGCAATAATGACAATTTTTACCCTACCCCCTCATATACAATTATGCAACACTTGTGTGATATAACAATATAACAAGAATAACAAATTTGCATACACCCCTTCCCCCTTCGGCGTTATATAATATGTGAACGGCCCCTTACTTGTGTTAAACGAAAGTAATGTCACTGCGTACCACTGCATAGCCTTCCCCGTACCCCTCGGTGTACGCGCAGGGCCGCTTTATCATATAGGCACAGTAGGCACTGTGCCAGGCCCGTAGCCAGGTCAAAGTAAGCAGGGGGCACCAATACCCAGCAAGGGGGCAGTTTTTCTCATTTTAGTTACTTTTTCTTTATTTTTTCCTCTTTTTCTTTTTTAAGCGGGGGGAGGGGCACTCCACACCTAGCGGGGGGGGGGAGGGGGCACGCCCCCAGTGCCCCTCCTTGGCTACGTGGCTGCACTGTGCCTAGGGCCTACGGACTTTTCAAGGGCCTACGAAAGCCAGAATGGCAAATAAGTGCCGGCGCATTCTTGAAAAATAGTAAAAAAAATGAGATCGGGGAGGGCCTACGACTTTGAAAGTGCCTAGGGCCTAAGACTTTGAAAGTGCCTAGGGGCCTACGATGACCTTAAAACGGCCCTGTGTACGCGTGTCACCTGTTGAGAACAGCGAGGCTAAACTGTCACAAAGCAAAAAATAAAATGATAGACTACGAACAAAAAAAAATATACTTAAAAAAAATATTCTGCATTTAGTAACTCAATAAGATTGTAAAATTGGTTTCAATTATAAAAAAAAAGCGTTTTACATATATTTTTCCAACCGTTATTTAATTTTTTTACTTCACTGTAGATTTTTTTGATCATTTAAAGACAATATCGCGCGTATCAGAATGTACGGAATCTTTCTTCGTGTGATTAAAAAGAATGCAGTGGAAATAATTCTAAGAAAAAAAAATCGATAACTTTCGCATATTTTCTTTCCTGTTTCGTCCCGTCAGTTGCATCCACTAATACTTCAGATGATGCAATGTGTGAGTCTGTTGCAGGAGTCACTTGAACCTCACGTCGTCTCGACTGCATTCATTAATACTTCAGATGATGATGCAATGTGTGAGTCTTAGACCTGCCAGCCGATTTTTGGCAGTTTACGAAATATTTGGCTAAAATTCGGCTGACGTCTAGACAATAATGAATTGATATAACTTCAGCAATAAAACAATTTTACAATACTTGGGGAAAAGTTTTATTATTTAAAACAACAGAAATAGACAGTTGTATATGCTGTCCTACTAATATAGTACATGAATACATTCCACACATTCAGTTTCTGTCTCTCAATACCTTAATAAGCACTTAAATTATCAGTTTATAAATGTCGTGAATAAAACAAACGCGATGTAGTTTATCAGCTGTTAGACTTGATCGTTTGCTGTTCATTATCAAACCTGTAACCGAAAACATGCACGCCACTGGTACATATGATGCCGATGATGATAGGTGAAGACGAGCCAGTTGAGTAAGTTGTGGATACGAGGATGATGCAAAACTGCTACACCAGAAACCAAGGACATCATGAAACTGAACAACAGGCGCCGTCAAATAGTTTGCGATTTCCACTGCCATCTGAAATAAATGTTCAAAAAATCAAAACACAACAGTACTAACTGCTAGTTTATAAAACATTTCATTATAGTGCACAGTATATGTATTTTAAAACATTTTACTTCAAACTGACTGGTCTATTGAGAGCGAAATAAAACGAAAATTGTTTCAATGCCATAAATTAAAACATAATACCTTATTAGTACAAAAATCGTCTGGTGACTGCTCAGTTCTCAGCTCATTCATCAGCTTCATTCGCAATCGCTTACATCAGGTTTCTTCAGAAACATGTTCACTGACTAGCTGCGAATGCGATACATCAGCTTTAGACATGATGAATCCACGGGCCATTGCTGACTGTATTGCGTTCTCCAGAATTGTGGTTGCTTCTGACCGTGGTATCAATGATTTGAAATTTGGATCAAGCAGCTGATGCAGCTTAATGTGATCATTTACAGGAAATCGATGGTCAAGCTGGTTGAGAGCTGACAGCCTGATCATTCGTAATTTGCCATCATCATCTTTTCACGTCAAGTATAGACTGAATCATCATCAATGTTGAATTCCAACGCGTTGGACAATATGCCCTCACTGACTTATCATTGTTTCTATGACTGTCATTGATGGCGTTAGTGCTGCTCCATTATTGATGCACTGAGCTGATCATCTACAAGAAGCAATTCACACACTGAAGACATGCCTTCTTTCAGGGTCTTTATCATTTCTTTATCCTCTGTGAATGCTGCATCGTCTTCTATAATTGCGGTCTTGAAATTCTTCATTTTTATTGATGCTGTCGGTAGTATTAAGGTGCAATACGTGTGCTGTAAAGTACTGATAAGAGTCAACCTTCAAAAGCTTTGAAGTCTTTATCATAATTGCAGCACCATCATGGCAGCTAGTATTTTGTGATCAACAGAAAAGCTTTTCAATACAGAGCTGATATGGTCAGCAAGGTCATGTGCAATAAGATTAAGTAATGCGACAGTTAATATAACGGCGAACGAAATACGGCGGCTAATGAGGCGCGCCGCATTTTTTCGGCGGATTTATGGCAGACGAAAATTCGGCGGCGTAGCCGGCGCGTGGCGCCGGCTGAGGGGTCTAGTGAGTCTGTTGCAGGATTCACTTGAACCTCAAGTCGTTGAAATTTCAGGTTCAGGGCAATCGCGGCAGGTAATACACAACTGCTTGTGTTGTGCAGGTCATGGGGTCTAACCCTATTTGTTTTGCTGCATGCAAACCTTATACTGATACTGAGTAATAATATTCAAAGCAACTCTGCTGGGAGTTGTAAAATGTCTGGATACAGCACGAGTTAAAAAAATACCTCTCTCTCTCTCTCTAATCTATCTATCTATCTATCTATCTATCTATCTATCTATCTATCTATCTATCTATCTATCTATCCATCCATCCATCCATCCATCCATCCATCCATCCATCCATCCATCCATCTATCTATCTATCTATCTATCTATCTATCTATCTATCTATCTATCTATCTTTCTATCTATCTATCTATCTATCTATCTATCTATCTATCTATCTATCATCTCTCGATTTTCTCTAAGAATGGTTGGGAGAAGACAACAAGAGCTTGCTGCAACAATATAGATGATGTAAGTGGCAGGCTTACACAGCTTACAGCCAGGCACACATAGATAACAGTCAGACCAGAAAAGATAACACTTAGGCCCACATAGCTAACAGTCAAGCCAACATAACATACAATCAGATCCTTATAGCTAACAGTCAGACCTACATAGCTAACAGTCAGATCCTTATAGCTAGCAGTCAGGACCACATAGCTAACAATCAGATCCTTATAGCTAGCAGTCAGACCCACATAGCTAACAATCAGATCCTTATAGCTAACAGTCAGACCCACATAGCTAACAATCAGATCCTTGTAGCTAGCAGTCAGACCCACATAGCTAACAATCAGATTCTTATAGCTAACAGTCAGACCCACTTAGCTAACAATCATTCTTATAGCTAACAGTCAGACCCACATAGTTAAAAATCAGATCCTTATAGCTAACAGTCAGACCCACATAGCTAACAGTCAGATCCTTGTAGCTAGCAGTCAGACCCACATAGCTGACAATCAGATCCTTATAGCTAACAGTCAGACCCACATAGCTAACAGTCAGATCCTTATAGCTAGCAGTCAGGACCACATAGCTAACAATCAGATCCTTATAGCTAGCAGTCAGACCCACATATCTAACAATCAGATCCTTATAGCTAGCAGTCAGACCCACATAGCTAACAATCAGATCCTTATAGCTAACAGTCAGACCCACATAGCTAATAATCAGATCCTTGTAGCTAGCAGTCAGACCCACATAGCTGACAATCAGATTCTTATAGCTAGCAGTCAGGACCACATAGCTAACAATCAGATCCTTATAGCTAGCAGTCAGACCCACATAGCTAACATCAGATCCTTATAGCTAACAGTCAGACCCACATAGCTAACAGTCAGATCCTTATAGCTAGCAGTCAGACCCACATAGCTAACAGTCAGATCCTTATAGCTAGCAGTCAGGACCACATAGCTAACAATCAGATCCTTATAGCTAGCAGTCAGACCCACATAGCTAACAATCAGATCCTTATAGCTAACAGTCAGACCCACATAGCTAACAATCAGATCCTTGTAGCTAACAGTCAGACCCACATAGCTAACAATCAGATCCTTGTAGCTAGCAGTCAGACCCACATAGCTGACAATCAGATTCTTATAGCTAACAGTCAGACCCACATAGCTAACAATCAGATCCTTATAGCTAACAGTCAGACCCACATAGTTAACAATCAGATCCTTATAGCTAACAGTCAGACCCACATAGCTAACAGTCAGATCCTTATAGCTAGCAGTCAGACCCACATAGCTAACAGTCAGATCCTTATAGCTAGCGGTCAGGACCACATAGCTAACAATCAGATCCTTGTAGCTAGCAGTCAGACCCACATAGCTAACATCAGATCCTTTTAGCTAACAGTCAGACCCACATAGCTAACAATCAGATCCTTGTAGCTAGCAGTCAGACCCACATAGCTAACAATCAGATTCTTATAGCTAACAGTCAGACCCACATAGCTAACAATCAGATTCTTGTAACTAACAGTCAGGTCAACATAGATGCCAGGCAGGCCCACATAGCTAACAGTCAGGCCCACTAAGCTACCAGCCAGGCCCACATAGCTATGGGGCCGTCCATAAAGTACGTCACGCTATTTTTGACGATTTTTGACCCCCCCCTTCTCCCCTGTCACAAATCTCGGGACCCCCCCCCCTCCTCAAAGTACGTCACACTTTCGAAAAAACTGTTTAATTAACAACTAATTAAAATTTAATCGAAAACTTAAATCGTACTTCACTATTAAACTGCCTTAAAATATAAATATTAAAAGAACTGTCAGATTATTAAATGACTTTAATAGTAGAAGAACTAATTGTCAATAGTTGTATCAGTTATTCTTTGAAACAGTAACTCAATCAATTGAATTTGAAAAAAAAATTGCAAAAATTAGATTGACAACTATATAATAAACATCATTTATGGGTGAGGTCTACTTTGAGATTATCTTCCGATTATGCATTCTATTGACACAGGATAAGAAGTAGATTAGCGAAACTTGACCTCAAACAGTGGTTAAATAATAAGGGAAACAAAACAATGCGACTAAAAAGGACTAGATTGACAAATTATGTGAGCAGCTCTGGTGCTATATTGAATATGTTTATAGTGGGCCAGTGAATTATGTTTAATTAAAAAATATTCACTAGACATCATCAGGGCTCTATTTATCGCCGGGGATGCCGGGGATATCCCCGGCACTGAGACCTGTCATCCCCGGCTCTGCTTTAGCTAATAAATCCCAGCCGGGGATGAAATCATAGACATTTACTCGCGGCTCTGCAGAAATTTTATTTCATCCACGGCACTGGTTTTTTTTTTTCTTAAATCGAGCACTGGACATCATCCATCCATGGTGATGTGAAGTGTTCATCCATAGTTACGACTGACATAAATCTTTCCCCATCAACGTTTCCTGGAAGGATAGTTGCAAACAGATCAACTTCATCATCATCTAGCTACTCAACATCCTCTGAATGTGCATTTTCCATTCTGCCAATAATTGCAATGAGTGCTATTTGCCTTCTAGCAGCGATTCTCAGAGGACGGATGCGTTTTATTTAAGTTGATTCTGGAAAATTTGGGGTTGACACATTCTCCTAGGAGACGGGTGGTCGAGTGGTGTAGAGCGCTTGACTGTCGACCGGAGGGTCCCGGGTTCGAATCTCAGTGAGAACCTTAGGACTTGTTCAGGTCCTGGTGAAAGTCCCCAAGTCCACCCAGCTTTAAATGGGTACCTGACTTTATGTTGGGGGTTAAAGAAACAGATGGTTGCTATACTTCATCTGCCCCGATGGCCCTTTAGGGCTAAGGGAACTACTTTTTTACATTCACCTGCGCCCGAGCTCTGTGTTATTCTGTATGTTTTTTCAACATTGTTTTTGTGAGGCAAAGTATAAGTGACACACTTTGCAAATTCGATCATGTAAGCTGGTCTGCAAAGATGGACAATAAAGATCATATGGTTGCACTTTAAAAACTCCTGTTGATCTTGGCATAATGTCATCAAATTTGAAAGTTTGTGACACGAACAATGAAGGAAATTTATGAGCATCTGCATCTGCTCTTTCTGAAGCTCTGAGTCCATCAGTTGTTTGGTTGATTGGGATTGGATTTGGAGGAGGAAATAATCTCGAAGGTAAAACGTTGAAAAATGAGCTCCGTACTTTGTCGCAACATTTATGTCCTGACATTTCAAAATTTGAGTGAAGTATTGGCTGGTGCGAACATGATGGCCAAAACCATTCCCTATCCTTCGACATCAGTCCAGCTGCATTCAATTCAGATTCCTCAGAGTTGATATATTCTGCAACAACTGGAAATTGGTCAACAATCACATGCGACCAATATTTCAGCTAAAGTTTCACCTGCAAACTTGAAGTTTGTTCTTTCCAAATCCTCATTTATTGTTCTGTCATGCGAATCAAAAAGACTGCCATAATGTTCATTTGACAATATGCAGGCCCGTAGCGTGCAAGGGGTGCAGGAGGGCCGGGCCCCCTGCGTTTTGTCTGGCACCCTCTGCTTATTTGTTCCACTTAGTAAAATGTATTACCAGCCCCCCCCCCCCCCACCCGCTATTGCCTGGCCCCTGCTGTAGAATTTTCACGCTACGGGCTGGCAATATTACACCAGACAGTTCTCTGCTAAATGGAGCCATTCGACGTTCCACAAGATTATAAGCATTTCTTCCTGGTTGAACTGGTTGCAAGGAATAAGGCATCAAGATTATTTTTAAAAAGTGATGGATTGCACCTTCAATTACTTTTTTGTATTATAATATACCCCCCTCCCCCTCCCCCCTTGGAACGTGACGTACTTTATGGACGTGCGTATTATTGCGTGCATTGGGCTGCACTGACATATATGCGTGGTAAAATTGAACAACAAGCTCAGTCCTCAGAGTAGTTACCCCTTTAAGTTGGTTGTTTTCTGTTTACAACTCGGTAAACACCATCACACTCTTTGAATGAAGTAATTATGGCTTATTTTCTTTTTCTAATAGTTTTTCTTTCTTTAGTTTAAAATAAAATGAGGTATTACCGTTACCACAGTCTTCATTCAAAAATATGACTCACAATGTATACTCTACAACGCTTTCTATTGTACTTGTAGTCTTGACCTGTCAAGAATATTCAATATTTATATTGTTTTGACTTTTTTATCCAGAGCCGCAGAGCACCAAAATACTTAGTGAAACTTTAGTTAGAACTAATCAAAAAAAAATACTAAATTCTTTCCAACTGTTTTTGCACATCATTTTTTTTTTTTTACAAATTTACAGAACATGTATTAGATTAAGTGCCAGTCAATGAAAAATGCTTAACATGTGTGAGCTGACAACACACATGCAGCTGCACAAAAAATTCTAGCACAGCTTGGAACTGTTTCATTAACCTTTCTAAGGGATTTGGCGAATTCAGGAAAAGATAGAAATCAAAATACTACATGATAATTTCATTCCAATGTAATTTAGCATTACAGGAAAAATGAATCAACCTTAATAGATTTTAAAAACCATTTGTGAATTACAAGGAAGTACTAAGTAAGTAGAATACTAAGAATAGATATAACAGCATAGGTTTATACAGGTTTGAAAAAGGTACTGTGGTCTTTATGCTAGTTACCAAAAAGAGCTTAATTTAGGAAAAAAAATGTATCACTAATGTGATAAAGTACATCATTTATAATATGTATAAATGTGTAAACCAGTGAATGTGCATGATGTTTAAATTTCATTTTCCTATTCTTAGTGTTGTGAAAGTTATTAAAAGAATATCATCATTGTTCAGATTTCTGACAATATCACCTTCTTTGCTTTAAAAGGTATAGTATAAAGAGACATGTCAATGACATAATAGATTATAAGTAACTCTTGAGAATAGAGAAAATTCTATGTTCACTGCAGTTCGTGAACATGTCATATGCTAATGCAGTACTGGTTCAGTATTAGGAAAGCTTTTAGTGACCTTTGATCCAACAATTATTCTATATAAACAGATTGATTTTGTCTTATAATCCTCTCTCTTTACTAAAGAGTCTTTAGTTGATATTCTTTTACATTAGTCACAATGACCCGAACCACAAACATAGCTAAATAAAAAAAAAAAAGCTCATTGTCCAGCCACAAAAACTCATCGGTGGGCCAGATGAAGCGTAATAATTCATTTGGCCATCCCTTCTATATAATGTACCCACATTGTCATACTACTCACTAGAATAAAAAAAAAAGTAAAATGACGTAATTGAAATATATATGTATGCATCAGCAGAGTTTTTTTTATACTAATTGACATGTGTCATTTGTTTTACACTTTGAGAACTGTTGATGTAATGTCAAAAAGCACTTCCCCCTCCACCTGGCCAAAAAAGGTTTTTTTGTTGCGTCCTTTTGACTCATCTGACCCATCCATTGCAACTAAAAAAAAGTTAGTTTAACTTTTAGTTTGTAACTTTTTAGTTAACTTTTTGCCCATCACTGATTATAATATTTTAATATTTTTGAAAGTCTAGTTTATAAAAAATTATAAAGCAGTAACATAAAATCTGAAAAGAAGCTACATTTTTAATATTTCAGAATGTCTATTGTTTGCCAGTCAGAAGTGGGCCTCTTTCTTGATCATTTGAGTGTCACTCAAAATTGGTACAAGTTAAAGGAAGACACGAATTTTAAAGGGCATCAGCAGGAAAGAATTCATACCCAGTGTGATCCGAAAAAGCAGGAAAGAATTCACACCCAGTGTGATCAGAAGATTGCTAGTGATGACAGTGTTCTTGGTTATAGTAGAGCCTCCTATGATGATAATACTAAAATAAAAGAAACTGAAATAATACTCTCTAAGGAATTTAACGGTTACAGAATGAAAGCAGATTTATTTGCTAGTAAGTATCAGACCACAGATGGCAAGTAGGATTTTATCATAGTATCAAAAGTAAAGCAAATTGATATTTTTTGCGCGTGCTGAAAATGAAGAAAATTAAAATGATTTTTTATTTTTGTGTGCCAGTATTTTATGTTTTTATAGTAGTATTTAAAATTAAAGATATTTTTGTTGATTTTTAACATCAACAACTGTAATTGTATCTGCCACTAATATTTTTCCTTGTGTATATTCATTCTGTACAAATAATTATCTTTATTTAAAAACTGTCTAAAGTATATTTTTCTTAAAATATATTTTTTTATTATAAAATTATCAATTATATCCTGATTATGGTTTGATTCATACCAACACAATATCATGTTAAAAATTTTTTTTTAAATATTCACCTTTTTTTAGTTGAGTCTCCATTTATGATGGAAAGCCAAATGGAAAGATTAATGTGTCAAAATTCAGATGGTTTAACTAAGACAGAGGAAACTTCAGCAGACAGAAAGGTAATTGGGTACAAATCATTGGTTGCTGATTTTATACTATAGAGTATATATTTATTCTATTGCCTCCAAAAAATAGTCCTTACCATGCCCCAAGGGAGAAGCAGCCTGAAAACTTGTCAGAGGCCATGAGACAAGTAATTCAGCCATTTATAGATTTACCTACCCTATGTTCTATTGACATCACAGAATCAATCTGATAATTGTTGGCTAATAAGATATTAGTTTATTAAAGCATATTAAAAATAAATGGAAAAGAAATGTTACATTTGGGACTGATCACTTTGGTATCCAGAAACTTGTGAAATGTGCACATAGTATTGAGTACAGTAGTTACTAGACAATATTCAATAATTCTACATGAAGATTGTGCACAAACTTTTCTACCCTGATGGCCACATTGAATGTTGTATCCTAAAAAGGTTGACTGCCTGGCAGATTTTTATCAACATAGCTATGAAGAAATATATACACATTATTCTTTTTTAGGGGATGGGTGGTCATGCAGTGTAGAGCGCTCAACTGACTTGTATGGGTCCTGGGTTTGAATCTCATTGAGAACCTTGAGATTTTTTTTCAGGTCCTGGTGAAAGTTGCCAAGTCCACTAGCTTTAAACGATAACTGACTTTAAGCAGGGGGAGCAAAGGCGGCTTGGTGTTGTGCTAACCAAAAATATATGCCAAGGCTCCTGAAACAGATGAATTCTACACTTCATCTGCCTCGATGAGCTCTTAATAAGGGCTTAAGAGAACTTAAATTTTTTATTTTTTTCACAGCCACAATTAAAATTACATCTCCCACAGCTGCATCCCTGATCTACATGATGGAAGCAGCTGTTGATTTCTGTAATAGATTTCAATACTTTTGAATTAAAATACAATTTCCTGCATGGTAAAATAAATCATGTTATTTTTTTTATGCATTGAGTATTTAGTGCATAATAAATACAAGCTTTTAAAAAAAAGATAGTGAATAATTTTTTTCTTCTGCTTAATAGAGAATCAAAAATTCATAATTTCATACGTTAAACCTCTAGTTTTTTCCATCCTCATGTTAACATTTTTCACTGAAAATAGGGTTTACAAATTAAACTGGAAGACTTTTGTCTGTATCTGTATTGTGTCATGTAAATATTCCATAGTGAGAATGCTGAACATGTGTGGATAGCAAGAGATGTTTTATGGTGACTGTTGAGATATTTATTTTAAGGAGCAAGTTTTTATTGTAATTAAGATTTACATAACATAAAAGGCGTTGTTGTTGTTTTTTTTTTACATCGGAACAAGATATTGCGATTGTATAAGAGCCCCTGTGTTGTCTTACTGTGTCATTTCATATTTCTGTGATGCATGCTATCATTTAAAGTTTAAGTCTACTTACTCATGCAATTTTTATATGTTATTTTTTTTAGAGGAGAAAAAAATCGATGAAAACAGAAAATGCCAGTGAGGATAAAAACGTAAGGTTTTTATTAATTTATTATTTTTTTTGTAAATCGCCCATGTTTTCCCCAGAATGTTTAGATTTTCAATGAGATTTTTTTTTTTACACTTATTTATAGATATTTACACACATTAAAACAGCACTGGCTGGTCTGATTCCACAAGCCAGAGCCTTAAACTACCTTAGTCAAGTGACTACAACATACTCAAAAAATTATGTGGCCAAAGCTGCTGCTAGGTTACACGGATGTAAAGATTTATTTCAGCTACTTTGCATTGAAACTGATGAAATCCTAGGCTTTGACAGTGTTGAGTTCACAGTTACGTCTGACCTTTTTCTTGGTATGTTTGTAGCTAGATTACTTAGTAGCATTGTGGTTTTGTTCTTGAAAATATTTTTTCCCTCAAAATCTAAACAACATTAACAGATTAATTTTTAAATGTAATGAACTAGTAAATCTTTGTTCATTTTTATAGCCATATATCTTATATCATTTTCAGGGGGGAAAAGGCAATGTACAGCCCAAAGTTTAATAAGAACTTGTGTGAGAAATGATGATTGCAGAGTAATAAAAGTTGATAATCAGTATTATCTCATCCCTGAAAAGAGTTCATTTTTGACATCTAGTTTTCATTATTTTACTTCTATAGGATATTATCAAATTTTAGGTAAGTAGAAGGCATTTAAAATTATAGAGTAAAATTGTTAATTTTTTTTTTACATGAATACTTTTGTGAACACTACCCAGATAACTAATGTGCATTTTCATTGTTTGCTGCAGTACCAGAAGGCTATGATCTCATTGTTATTGATCCTCCATGGGAAAATAAATCTGTTAAAAGAAAAAAAAGGTATGAAAAGTGTAAAGCATTATTTAAAACTATCTGATATTTGTATTTTATTCTTGAAACGTTGTTAAAGCAAACTTATTTTATAAATTGGAAATAAATCTGTAATGACATTCATTTTAGATGCTATAACGGTTACATAGTAATATATATGAAAAACAAAGGAATTTTTGATAAATTTTTTTTTTGCTTAAATAATCCTCAAATTTTATTCTGTGACCTTGCTTTTTTTTCATGACCAGAAAAAGATGTTAGTACATATGCTTTTCTTTTTGGCTTTTTTAATACATGCAATACATAAGATATTTTTTCTCTTATAATTTTCAGCTATACTACTTTAGATGAGGTAGATTTGAAACTGTTGCCAATTAAAACACTAAGTAATGAAGGCTGCTTGATTTGTGTTTGGGTTACTAATAATGAACGAATGATCAAGTTTGTAAAAGAGGAACTTTTTCCACTTTGGTCTGTGGAATGGAAAGCCAACTGGTTGTGGATGAAGGTTAGTATGGGGATTTTATTACATGTGCTTAAAATGGTACAGCCATCAGAAATCTGTCACTGTTTTTACGAATATTACTAACAAAGAGTTAAACTCAGTTTCTTAAAATGAAAATCATGTTATTAAAATACTGCTATCTTTAGACTTAGTTAAGATTTCTTTTTATTTGATTCAGATTATTTATTATAGCCTAAACTTACTTTATTTTTCATCTTTGTAGTTCTCATCTCCTCTCTTGTCCCAGATAAATGAAACTCCATTCGGTATTTATTCAAATAATAATGTCAGGATTAAGCAGATTTGAATCCCTTAACATTTACTTTCACCTGAAAAACATAGGTGACGTGAACATTTAAAAGAGGGAAAGTCTGTGATACATTAAGGGTACATAAACACTTCCTAAATATCTAGATACATGTATATTGGCCTATATTTATAATGTTTGCTTTTATTTTAAAATATGGTGTAAATTGTGATTTTTTTTATAAGGTTACAAAATCTGGAGTACCTGTTTGTGAGATGACTTCCCCTCACAAGAAACCTTACGAACAACTGATCATTGGCAAATATTACTCAACCTCTGGACAAATAATGAAGTCATCTATTACTTTATACAATGGACAGAACAATAAGAATGATTCTTTTAAAAATCTTGTTGAGAACTGTGAGACTCCTGAACAGTGCTTTATGTCAATATCAGGAAAACTTTTAACTAGTGAAGATATTGAAAAACCTAGCGCCATAAGTGAAAATCAGTGTAAAGTGTGTACTAGTTTAAACAGTGCTGCTATTGAAAAGGAAAGAACGTCAGCTATGCCTGAACATATTCCACACTCCTTCCTTATAGTCACCGTTCCATGTTCACTGCATTCTAAAAAGCCGCCACTTTCAGGTATAGATAATATTTTTAAAAAGGTTTTTGACTCTCCATTGTAAATATCACTCATTATAAATCTGTAGTCAATTTCATTCCTTCTGCCTAAGTCAATTAAGAACTCCTTAAGTCTGAAAAGAATAAATGCAACTGATAGTTTAATTCACTGATCTGTGAAGTCCCTGTAAGGATGAGATGTTTATCTCTTAGATCATATAACCCATCATGCGGCTTTTTTTGTAGTCATAGTTAGACCACAGAAGATTTTATGGAGGGAAATGAAAAAATGCCTTGATAAAATAAGTAATAAAATTTAACAAAATGACAAAAACTTTACTCTTTAGATGTAAAGTAGTGGGTTTTTTTTATAATCAAGTAATACTGTAGTTTAGTTTTTGTCACTTGTAAGTTACACTTATTTATTCCCTTTGTTTGAAAAAAATAGTCATATTAAAAAAAAAATGACACCATAAATTATATATTGGTCACCTTAGTGGTGCACACTGAAATGATCTGTCCAAGAATAAGATCGATTGGCCATATCAGCACTGACCAATACATCTCTTTTTTAGTAGTGTGACTCAGTTTTTTTTGTTGGTTTTTTTTTTAAATATTTTTTTCATCACTTCTTTTTTCACTACATTTTGTCAAATGGTCTACGATGTTGCTCTTTATAGTCTTTATACTATAAGAAAGACCAGATGTGTCACTCCTATTGGTTTTACTGATCAAAATAATTTCACAACTTTTAAGCATCCACTAAAACAAAAACTTCTGCACCAAACTTTCCTGAAGCCTAAGTTGTAGGCATTCAACTCAACCCAATTAAAAAATGGTTTATACCTCTAGCTACGTTAGCTACGTAATAATAATAATTGAACAAAACCTTTGAACTTAAAATCATTAAGTATTAAATACTAATAAAATTTCATATTTTTTTTTTAATATTAATTGCCAAGATTCTCTCAAAATCAACTTTTTATGTATAATTTTTAATGATTATAAATTAATTTGAACTATTTTTTTTCCATTCGAATCGACTTTTTATTACCAGCCATTTTGCAAGGGACAGATGGTCGTGTGGTAAAGCACTCGACTGTTGACCTAAAGGTACCTGGTTCGATCTCCGGTGAGGACCAAGGAAATTTTTCAGGTCTTGGCTTAAGTCCCCTCTATGTCTTCCGTGGTGCCTCCATGGCCATTACACTCCCGACTGTGGTGGGGATGAAAGAAGGGTGCTACAAAACCTAAAAATTGTCCTATTTAGGTGGGCGATTTTTTTTTTGAGGGGACGGATGGTCGTGCGGTTAAGCGCTCGACTGTCGATCTGAAGGTACCTGGTTCAATCTTCAGTGAGGACCAATGGATATTTCAGGCCTCCATGGCCTTTGCACTATCAGCTATGGTGGGGATGAAAAAAGGGACCATAAAACCGTCCCATTAGTGGTTGGTTGATAGGATCTAAGAGATTTCATCACACCCATCAGCCATTTTGGTTTGTTTACCATATAGTTACCCAGATAAAAAACAATTCCACATTATAAATCCTGACTGGTGTGCATGTCTACATTAGAACATCATTGAAGTGAGGAATCTGCAAGGTCCTTAGGTACCTAAATTTGGACTGATGGATGCTTAGCTATACCCTTGACTTTATTAGCTGCATTTAGTTGTGGGGGCGGGTGATCATGCGATGTAGAGTGCTCGATTGTGAACCGGAGGAGTCCCAGGTTTGAACCTCAGTGAAAACCTGGGATTTTTTCAGGTCCTGGTGAAAGTCCCCAAGTTCACCCAGCTTTAAATGGGTACCTGACTTTAAGTGGGGGGGGGGGGGTAAAGGCTGCTGGGCGCTGTGCCAACCACACAATCCCTTTATATTCAGAGGTTAAGTTCTGGATCCACCAACACGAAACACTTTCGCGCGGAACCTTCTGCGTGGAAGTTTCAACTTAGCGGAACTCTTGTAGATACACCGGGACGAAACGGTGAGCGCAGAAACAACTCACCGGAAACAAGATTTTTTAATGATTACTTCGCACTTTTTCATGCTAGTGAAAAAAAACGATACTTTGAAAAGCAGAAAGTACTGCATCCCGTGTGCCTTTTTGTTCTTATTACAAATAAATTGTCTAGCTGGAAATGGAAAACTGTTTTTTTTTTAACTTTTTATTCAATCAGTAGCCGTTCATTTTTTTTTTCATTTTCATGATCAGCCGAACATTTATTTAATAGCATTTATGTTTTCAGACAGCGCTTCGATCGAAAGAAATTTCATTTGTAGAAATGTAGATAGACAGTGTATATTTTCCTTTCAGAAATTCATATACAAAGACTGTTGCCGGCCAAAACTTATAGTAATTCATGTTTTTCTGTCAAAATTCACTTTGTTGTTGTTGTTTTTAATGAATATACACTAATGTGAATCATTTTTTCTATTCGAATCAACGTTTCTAAATTATCATGACGGAAAATGTAGCTCTCCGGAAAAAACTCTGCAAGCAGCGGAATTCTGCAGCGGAATTTCTGACCAGTGTACATGTTCTCATTAGAATATCATTGCAGCGAAACAGAGACGGAATTCGCAATGCCCTTAGATACCGGAATTTCGTCTTGGTGGATCCATACCTTTACTCAGACAGATGAATTCTACACTTCATCTGCCCAGATGAGCTTAAGGGATTTACTTTTTTTTTCTTTCAATTAGTAACTTTTGGCTAAAATATTTTTTACAGAAGTATTCATGTCGTATTTACCCAAGGATCCTAGCTGCATTGAACTGTTTGCCAGGAATTTAGTGCCGAAATGGACAAGTTGGGGAAATGAGGCAAGTACATTATAAATATAGCTAGTACAATAGATTCCAGAAAGAGGATGTCGCATATCATGGTTAAAAACCAACTTCTTGCTCTCCTGCAATAGGTTTAATTGAATTTTCATAAAGAAAGATCCTTTATTTATAAGTACTGTTTATGACCATCTAACTATGGTTTTCGACATTATTAGAGCGCTCTAGACATAAAATATCATTCTGATGTTGCCATTTCTCAAGGCAAGACACATTAAAGTATAAAAATATATTATTATTATATATAGTCTATGTAGTTTTTATTTATTGGGAAGGCACAAATGTGTGATGTGACAAAGGTAAACAGTAATTTTTGTCACTAATATTTGAAGCATATTAATCTAGACTAGCCTAACCAATTAGTCTGGCTTAAAATGCCTAATTTTATGTTTTATTTGTTTTTTCTTTATTGAATAGGGCAATCTGGGATTAAGTCCGTTTTAAATAATTATCTTAATACATTACAAGATTATTAATAATTATATATTTTTAAATCACTATGTCAAAAATGCAGTTTTATTCTAATATAAAATTTGTGTCATTTTAAAAAATGGTTATTTATTAATGTGCATTTTATTTTACAGCCTTTAAAACATCAACATTTGGACTATTATGAAGAGGTATTACAGTAAATGCACTAAAACTGAATCATGTAAAAAATAAAAAGATGCTGTGGGTGTATTTTTAGAAATTAAATTAAATAACAAATGTGTTTACTGTGTTTTATAATTTTCAGAATGTACTGTATCATGTGTTATTTTATTTTTTATGAAGTGTTTTATTAATCATACAATGCGTATTTTAGCATCTTGGCTGTTGCATCTATTTCTTTTTTATATTACTACAACATTTCAATCTACTACCACCTAACTTTATGTCTTCAACAGACTATGATGACTAGAAATGAAAAAAAAAATTATTTCTTCATGCTAATCACTGAAATCAATTATGTGTAGACAAATGTTTGATGTTTACCTTGGTCAAAAGAGAACTCGAGAAAAAATTTAATCTGATAAATTATAATTGTTACATAAAAAATTAAGTAGACTCGTTCAGACAATCATTTTAATGTTTTGTCATGGGAATGAAGGGCAAATGCAATAACCACTCTGGTATTGGCAGATTGAATTTAAGTTTAACATAATACTTACCGAGTTATATTTATTGTCCATTTTGAAAAAGAATGCATTCATAAATTTATGATTTAGCATAATTATTGCTAACTTTGCTAGTATGGACATATTGTGATATCCTTTTATTTTTATGAATTTTTTTCTACTTAATGAATCAACTAAATTTCTAACATTGTTTGATGAAATCTCAAATATTTCTCTAAAATTTTGAAAAAATGCCATGACAGACATGATTACTCCTATAACTATTTCATTGTTTATGTTAAACTGAATTATATAGAGAGGAATACATTTGTTGTTAAACTTGGCACTGTGTGGATAAGGATATAATTCTGTTGCAATCATATATTATGATCACTTTTAGAATTTTACTGTGATTGAAAATCATTTCACCTGTTCTATAACAGAAGTTTGATCCATTCACATCAAGGTTTATATCAATGTTTTAACAAATTCCATCACCCTCGGTGAAATATTTATAAAATGTTGAATTAAAATAAATCATTTTAACTCTGGGTTCTAATTATGCTGTTGTGTCTGACAAGAAGAAAGTCTTGGTGAAAACCTAAATAATAAATTTAATTAAGATCCATCATGCATTCTGGAAAATAGAGTTAGCATCACATTTTTACAAACATAGTGATCACATGAAGGTTAGAACCACAGACACTTTGTGCCAATAATTAAAAAATAATTTTCAAAATAAATAACCCCGTATTTGTTCTTTAAGGAAAAAATATGATTAATTCATACATGAACTATTTTTTTTTTCTTATCTGGGGTTAATCTATTTTGAAAATAATTTTTGAAATCTATTCCATAAGCAATTTGTTAAGCTAAATACATTTATAAAAGGAGAGAAGAAATGAAGAAAACATTTACTTTAAGGGTTTTATTTGTCCCTATCCATCAATAAATCAAGCGATACAAAAGCTAAAAAGTTAGGGTAGATAGCAAGTTAGTCTCTATACAAGGTCAAGTTATATGGAAAGTTTACTAGCAAAGAAAAACAAAATCACATAATATATATAGTTGGTTCATAAACATGTTTCCCCTCTATGAAAAGAATAATATGTATCACAATAATATTTTCAAGAAAACAATATTGAAAACATGCTAAGAAGAAGAACTTTTTATACAAACTGTAAATTATGATGAAATAATTTTTAAACTTAGCTGTTGATAGAATATTTTACTTTCATGAGTCAAAATTCGTTAAATTTTATGCTATGTATTTATTTATTTTTTTCCTTTTTTTTTCTTTTATTTAGATTTAAGACTATTAATGTGAATCAACATATCTTAATGAAATAGATGTTAACAGACAGAAACTATACCAATTATGCAAAGTTTTATATGAAATAAAAAAAAATTGATTACAAAGGTAAAACAGAATCTTAGACAAAATAATTGAAATAAAAATAATTACAAACTAAAGTTGGAAGAGTTATACATTTTAAGAGAAATGTAAGAAAATTAAAGAAGACATTAAATATGTGCCACATTGGATATACATTTGGGAAATTAAACAGTTAAAAAGTGCAAAGGAAAAAGTTACAACCAGAAAAAAATGTTATGGTAAAAACAGAAGAAACCAAACATTCGGGCCTTAATTATGTTCTAATTAAAATTTTTTCGTGCATCCATAATCATCAGCAAAAGACATAAAACTATTTATTTTAGTTATACATTAAAATCTGTACCTTTAATATCAAGAAATTCGCATAGTAAAATTTATTTGGCTTTCTTTCTCATTTATGTTTAAATTTATTTGACATACAGATTCTTCATACACACATACAATCACAAATTATGACCTTAATTTGAGGTGTTATAAATGTAAAAAAATAAATATATGTAACTTTAAACACTGGGTACACCATATAAATGCTGTTGTGAAATGTAAAGACAATTTTCAAGCTCATTAACATTTTTTTCATAATAATTTTTTTTTCTGTCTTCTGGTGTCTTTACCCTTCCCAACACAATAAGGGAAAATGCATTATGCTATTTAAAATACATGACACATTTATAACAATAATATATATATATATATATTTATATTAAATGTATAAGTATAAAATATTTATACATAAAAGTGTCTGTCATTTATATTTATCTATCTCATATAGAAAAAATGCTGTTAAATTTTATATAAAATGCAGCACAAATAAATTGGCAATAGGCACATTAATCATTCATTTTATACAGAAACTGGAAACTTAACTGTAAAAATTGGGAATCTTTTGAGTAATGAGTTACAATTATGTTTCATTTACCAAAAGTAAAAATCCATTTGTTAGTTTTTTTTTTTAGCGTTGGAAGTATTTGCAGAATAAAATTTTTTATCAATAAAATTAGGTACATAAACTGAGATCAAAATTTTAAAAATAAAATAGAATAAAAAAAAACATAAAACATCCAAATGTGGTTATATAAAAATAATTTCATCAGAAATTTTCATGATCTGCTAAGTATTTTTTTTTTCCTGAAACATTAAAGTCATCTAATAGTGAAGCCCTTAGGAAATTGTTCAGCTCTCTTTTCTAAGCCTTAAAATTCATTATTTGAACAGTTGGAATATAATAATTAAAAACACTTTATGACTTAACAACGAAAACATTCTTTTTTCAGGCATAGGATTAAAAGCTTTTAAAATAAAAATCAACAATTATGGAATAAAAAAATGTAATGGCTTACATCTGGCATATCACTAAAAAATCAAAATTTCAGAAAGTGTTTTTAATCTTAATTGCACATAATTCATACTGGCAGTCCCAGACCATCTTGATTAAAAAAAAATCTTTATAGTTCCAGAGGGTGGCTAAAATTACTTAGGATAGAAAATATATCTTTTTGGAATATTTTAAGACTAAATTTGCAATAAAAAAAAATTTTGAGTAAGATTAAACAATGTTGTGTTTCTTTAAGGCAAACTTCATAATTTTGCACAAGCATAATGAATAAATTCTTGAAGCAACGTTTTATTATTAGTAATATTTTTGTAGTACTAAATTGATGTAGGGAATATGATCTGAAATTGAAATAAAAGAAAAAATAATAAAACTAGGAAATTGTAAAACCCTGTTTTGCCACACTTTTTTTTGTATACATGAAATAAAAAGCTCCAATAATTAAGTCCTATATTCTCTCAACATTCTCTTAGATTTTGAGAGCTTTTTTATTACAATCACAATACCAAAAAAAATTCTACATTTACTAATAAAAGAAAATGAAATGAATAGAACTAAGTGGTTAAAACATCTGTCAACTATGTACAATTGATAAAGGCTATATAAAGGTATGAATAAAAAAATAATCAAAGCTGAAGGTAAAATGCATACATTTTGTAAATGTTAGGTGTAAGATATAATATATTATTTAAAATTTATGACATAAAATTGTAACAATTACTACAGATTATGCAAAGATTATGATTATTGATATTTTAGACTGATGAAGTTATTTAATACTATTATTTTTTCCCCCCAGAACCTTTCTTTTGTTTTCATGGAATTTAATTTTGCTTAGTTTCTGGTTTCTTTAAATACAATCTTTTAGTTATAGTATGGATTTCATTCTTTATGCTGATTGAAATATTGCATGCTTAAAAAAAATGTAATCTACCCGGAAATATAATCTATATTATTATTATCAAAATCAATTAATCAGAATTATGAACCACTAGCAAATTTGTTAAAAATTAGTGCATCTACTAATGAAATTTGATCTTAGAATAAAGTTAAAATTTCAAGCTTAAAAATATATATCACATGTCATTTTTTAACAAATATAAATTTCAATTATGCTTAAAAAAACTCATTTAAGGTTGTCATTTCAAGGCATAATTTTAATTTTTAAGCCATTCTTATATTTATACAATTACTTAAATTTTATCATTAAAAAAAACAATTTGAAGTATCTTTCAACAATCGCATCACTGTATAAAACAAGACAACAAATCCCAGCTAAAAATAACCCGTACCATAAAAATTGAATTAATGGTAAATAAATGACCAGCCCATTACAAAATTATATTTTTCTTTATGGGCCTAATTTGCCTGAGTTTGACTCTTTGCATCGTTGAAATAAATATCTCAGATCTTTTTAACTGTGGTTTCCCCAACTTTGATTGCATATATAAATGCTTGACAAATGAATATGTAGGAAAAAAATATATATCAGTGCAGAAAAATGAAAACTCATGTGAAAATTTAGACTATTTTTAACCTTTTGTATACATACATAAATTAAAAATTTATGTATTTTAATTATGTTATTACTAATTTATCATATCTTAAAAATATTTAACGCTGTAATTAAATTTTTTCTCTGAATTCATTAAAAAACTTATCTTGCAAATATAATTTCAATATACACTCTCAAAAAGATCACTACCTTTTAACCAGGAATGTTTCTTAAAAAGCCAATACATTCAGTTCTAGGTTGTTTTTGTCATCTGCTTCTATGCTGTACCTAGTACCATTGCAAGGCACACACAAAAGGTTTCAGTGTTGAAAGGCACTTTTGAATAACACCCTTTAATTAAAACATGTGCAGAATATATACTGCCAAAGTTGTTTTAATTTAATTTTTTTTTAAACTAAAATTATTATTATTTTTTTGCAAATGAATCAAGCCCTGTGAAGCTTAAGTACTCATCTATCACATGGAAAAAAAATTTGATAAATCAAACATTTTATCATGCCATAAAAGCATTCACTATAAATTAAACAACTTTCACATGTTATCCATCTAAAATAAACATTTATCATCCAACATATTTTTACAGATATAAATCATGACAAAAAGTCTTAAAGTATTTTTTTTTAATTCTTTGGTTATTAAAATATATTTTTTAAGATGATCTGTTTACTTATTTTTAAAAATACTGAATATGTAAAATGAGTTACAATTATTCAGATTCTTTTATTCTGATTATTGTAATGAACTAAAACATGCATTCTGAATTTAATCCATTCAATTAAAATGTAAATAGTATTTAAAAACATTAAAATACATACATTAAAGTAAGAACTTTATTGTAAAAATGAAAATCAAAACAGATCTTTCAAAATAAAAAAAAGATGTCTGATGTGGATTATAAGAATTCAGAAGTTTTAAATGACAAATTCTTTTGCTGTTATAATCAACATATATTTACTATGAATGCATAAAAATATAATATTAACTGTAAAGACATTTAACATCTTATGCACACATACTTCTTTAAAATTTATAAAAACAAGTTATTTTACATAATGCATTTAAATTTAAAAACTTTTAATGCTGAATACATGTTGTTCTCTCATCTTTCCTAACCCTTTCCTTAACTGGTCTCTATTTTTTTTTAATTTACCCAACATAGTTGATGTGGTTCTTGCAATTAAGTGTCATTTTCTTGCCAGTAATTAATTACGATTTGAATTTTTAAAAATTAAATTTTGATTTAAAATATAATGCCATCTAATTTTTTGTGTCTCTATAGAAAGATCTATATTGAAATCCACTTGTTTTTTTTAATAGCTGCCTGTCATGTAAAAATACTAAAAGATTTTATGAATTTAAATGTTAATTTAAAAAAAAAGATAATTAATTTGAAATTTTTCTTTTAATCTGCTGGCCATAATAGTTGTTTTCTGAATAAAAATGTGTTACTTTAAAAATTACAGTAGTAAAAAAATGAATGAATTGTCCCAACTCTGCATTTATTCTTCCAATGAGACTAGGGTCTCTAATTTTTTTAAAATCATGTCTGAAGAACTACATATTTCATTATTTTATTATCCTAGCAATCTGATTTATAATTAATTGTAGCTTGTAAGTACTACCAAAAAGAAAGATGGGCTTTGATGAAACTGTGTTTATTGTCCAGTTTGATCCAGGTGATGCTTAATAATTATTAATGCTGTCTAAGCAAAAGGTTTCTTTTAACATCAAGTACTTTTATATGAACATTCTGAACAGGTTAAATGGTAGACTTTGAAAAAGATACACGTAGATGGCAACTCTCACCCATTTGATAGTTATGCATAGCCTGCAATAAATAATAAATAAAAAAAAAAAATTCTTATTACAACCTTGTTATTTCAATATGAAATTTAAAGGGTGTTATAAAATTATGAATAAATAACTAAAATATGTCAAATTAAGAGACCAACTTTAGAATTATTGGTTTTACAAGTAAAAGTTAATTTGTTAACAGACCTAAAGAATATAAAGATAAAAGAAGTACACTTAGTTAAGAAGAATTTCGGGAAACTCTCCCTTAACTAGAGTTTGTCTAAAAATATCTAGATGATTTAAATAACTTAACAAAAAGGAGATTCATGAAATTTTAAAATAATGAACTTTGTTAACATAAACTTTATAAGAAGAAAATGTATGCACTGTAATAAAAAAAAAAATTACAGTAGACGATAAATTTTAATAACAAATCCATTTAAGAAAAGAATCCTATACATTTTAAAATTGTGATAGTATGAATTTATGATATTTTTATTGAATCATTAATTAATGGTATTGACCTATATCATGCCTTAATTATCATTTACTTACAATTAGAGCGTGGATAGCTTCTTCTATAGTATTCATTTGTATTAAGGCCATTTTTCTATCTTTCCTGTAAATAAAGGTCACTTCATTAATATTTTTAAATTATGCTTGAGAAATCTCTACAAATTTTAATAAATATTCATTACTATTAAAATATATTACAAATGTAAGTAAAAAGAAAGACAACAGAACTATAAACACAAAAAAAATGTTTGCATACGGGAAAAATTTAAAGGCTTTAACAGTGCCATGTTCACTGAACCAGTTGGTGAGATTTTCCTCCGTCACATGAGCTCTGAAAAGATTTATATATACATATAGATCCATTTATAATAAGAATTCTAATATTAATATAATGTAATTAACTTTTCAGTAAAAAACATTTTTTACAAGTTAAGATTAATACAATCTCATTAATAAAGAAATATCTCTATGTAAAAATTAAACAAGTCATTTATTTAATAACAAAATGACTAACGGAATGTTGGATAAATGCAGGACTTGAGATGGAGGGAAAATATTTTGACAGTTTTTAGAACCAGGGCGTTTAAAACGGTGAAGAGGTGAATTTACAAAATCTTTGGTAAGGCCAGCATCCTGAAAATAAAAATAATATATAATGTTAAAGATAAAGACTTCTGTCCACAGTAGGAATGTTTGTTTCATTATTCTTTGATGTTGAGGCTTAGTTAAAAAAAAACTTACTGACTGTCCCTCTTTAGGCATTTGAACTAACTGATGTTTGGACTGAGCCACTCTTATCTGTTTGCCCCAAACTCGGGCTTTATCAAGGTATGTTATAGCTGCAATAAAATAATTAAAAAATTGTTTTAAATAAAATCAAGTAATGTAACAAAATGGCAGTTTGACATTTCCTTATTTAAATCAGATAAATTGTATAATGTTCTTTCAATTCACAGAGTTATCTTCACAATCTTTGAGAAATTAACAGTGAAGGCAACTTACCCAACTGTGCCTGATGTGGATCTGCCATTTGAATAAGTGCATTGTCTTTTTTGTTGAACAAAACTTTTACTCTATGAACATCGCCATAGACTCCTTAATTGTAAAAATATAGAATTCTTATGAATATCTTGTAAAAAAAAAAATGGACAATATTAAGAGAAATAAAATTTGATATATATATTTGTATTAATCTATTTATAGTATCTGAGAATGAATTTTATGATATGATCCTTATAGCATTTGATTCACATGAAAATTAATACATTTGTATATTTGAGTAAAACATGTACGGTTCTAATGAAAAAAATCTACCATTTTAACATATTTATGGAGACAGATCTTAAACTATGCAATTATCAAGTATTTGTATTTTCACTGCCTAGCTTAAAAGAGGGAAATAATTTAAGCATCTATATATTACAGTGTGAGGGTAACAGCTTTAAGTCACAGAGCACACACAAACAATATAACTTCACTAAAAACAAAGTTGTTGTTTTTTTAACATGTAATTTATTTTAGAACCTCTAATTAAGATTTAAAACTTTATTAAAATTGACAGGAAATCGAAAGATGTGTTGGTAACTTAGTAAAACGTACCGAAAAGAGTAAAAAGGGCATCTGGTGTAACCATCTGGTATAGCAGGTGGAGCAACACAGGTTATTAATGTATACACATAAATGGTTGGGCAGAGGAAGTTGGTTGAACACACAACCAATCAGAAACAAGAGGTCCCAGCAAAGTTGAATCCCAGCAGCAGCCACAAAATGACAGTTGAGTATAGATTGGAGCAGAATAGAGCATGGATTAGGAGGGGAAAATATTGATAGCAGAAAAAAGTGGGGAAAAGTAAAAAAAAAATGTTAGATAAAATAAATATTACAATAAAAATGCAAGAGAAATAGTAACATATGAAATACACATAGTGAAGTTACTGAATTTAGCTTGTTAAATTTTAAATACACAACTACTTTAATAGCTTAAACAAAATATATAATTCCATCTGCCTATATTACAAATTCCAATAAGAAGCTTTTCCCCAAGCATTTAAATCACTTATATCCTTAAAAGACTTTTGAATTTACTGCATTAAAATTGTTGATCTTATGATTTGAGTAAGAAAATAAATTGCAGTATTCATGCAAATTAAACATTATTCATGCAAAATTTCATCATATGATCAGTGATTTTTTTTCTTCTGTAATTTGTACATATCGATGTTAAAAAAATGGCATATATATCCTAAACAGATAAGAGTAATGGCTTCAAAAAGATTGACAACGCATGACATATTAAAGAAACCACTAATATTTCTCTGTAGGATTTAAGTTCATTTTATTTTTTTAAATTCATAGATAAGCAACATTTTTTTTTTAAAACAAGTAATGCACACATTAAAAGTCTTTTTTTTTTTGTCATTTCTGCCTATCTCCTTAAAATTTTCTGTTATTTTTGGTTTTTAGCAATAGCATTATATTGCAGAATTATTTTTTTTTTTTTTGCAAGAGTGAAGAAGAAAGTAATGTTTTATAAATAAAAATGAAAGCTACTCTAAACCTTAAGTTATGATAAGTAAAAATCATTTTTTGTACTTATAGTCTTTAAGAGGACTTATTTGAGAAACTTCACAGGAATAGAGTATATTAATGATCAGTACTTAGTAGGTGACTATACTTTTTTCATAATTACATGTACATTTATATTTAATAATTTTTTTTTTAAAGTCTTGTTGCTGATGGAAACATTTCATTACTTCCTACTTACTTTTATTTTTTAATTCAAAAAAGAAAATATATAATCTCCAAAGAAAACATTTCATAGTTGTACAGTTTAAATTTCAAAAGAATGGCCTCTTACCTCTTCATCCAAATTAGATACAAGAATGACAGAGCTTCCCATTGTAGCAGTTAAAGGTAATCCTATTCTTGCAGCACCCAATGCACCTGGTGGGATACCAAATGCACCCATTGCATTCATGGCACTCATTGCTCCCATTGGCAACCCTATTAACAGAATTATTTATAAATATGATATACTTGCATGACTTAGAAATAAGAAATAGATAATTAGAAATTACAAAAAGATACAATTACTAAAATATATTCAATACATTATTGATATAAATATATTTGGTCTAGTGTCTGAAATTTTATTTTTCAGGGCTTTTTTAAAAACTTTTTTAAAGGAGTTTTCAATTTTTTTTAGTATTCAATTAACTTATGCTTTATTTTATAATAAGTGTCATTAGCTACAAATAATGCTCGTCAAATGTTCAAGTTATTAGCCAGGAAATTTTGAAATTTAAAGTATATGACAACATTTAAAACTAATGAGTTTTCTCATTGCTTAAAAATTTTTACAAGTAAATAACAATGGTATTATACCACAGATTATTATCAGCATGGTAATTCATAACTTCATTCAAAAATTAAAAGGAATATTTTCAAAAACACACTCAAAACTTATTATAAAATTTCCAACTGATTCAACAAAAATATGGTTGAATTAATCTTAATTTTTTAATGCTTTTGTTATGGAATGATGTGTAAATCAAGGGATAATTCAGATATGAATATACCATTTACCACTGAAGATTTAAAATGCCATTATTTTCTATACATTTTAATAATATCAATACATATAATTTTATACTAATTTATTACCTGGTATTCCATATCCTGGTGCTGTGAATATAAGTAAAATAGGTATATAAATAAAAGTTGACATTTTTTTAAACTGTTTGAACTTACTATCATTCAGATGTGCCAGAAACATTAAATTAATATAAACACAATTAGTTAAAATAATAAGAAAAGTAATATTATTTTTAGTACTCTATTATATTTAGAAAGTAAACAAAAAGGAAATGTAGCATACAAGATTAAAAACCAAAAATAAAAAACAAATCTGGGTAAACTATATTGCTTCAGATATTTTCAAAATTGCTAAATGTTAGGTGAAAAGCTTATCCTAAGGAATTTGCTTCATGCGAGATGTTCAAAACTATTATTAGTTAACAAATAGAAAAATTAAAGTATTTTTTTTTTTTTTTTTAATTGTAATTGGTAGCAGAAGGACAAATTTCAATTAAATAAAAAAAAATAGAAATGGCAGCATGCAGTCAGAAGAGCTCAATAATTTATATTTATTCTTTATGAAGAAATAATTACAGACTGCTTCTTTTGGTTAATATTTTTAATAGCAAGAATAAAATTGTAGAGAGCAAAGTTTACTGACAATATACTAGAGCTTTAAAAATAAACTAACTTTCTAAGGGATATGCTTTTGGATTAAGAAAAAAATGTAGTAGACGATGCCTATTCTCCAAAGATTTTTATGACAGACTAAATATGGCTAATTAACTGATAACTCTCATTCACTAATAAGAAATTCTGTTATACTGAAATTTTAAAAATTAAAATTCACTGCTTCTGTGGAAATCTTTTTTCCTATTTGTGTCAGACCTGAAATGCACAACCCCCCTGTAGAGATAAAATTATTAAAACCATTTCAGTTATTTAGTACAAATGTATATTTCCATATTTCCAGAATCAAATTCAACTGTGCAATAAATCTGATTTAAATTTTACTATAAAATTGATAAGCTAAAAATTACCTTAAAGTTTAAAAAAAAAAATTTGATATGTGTGTACCCGATTCATGCTTGGTCATAGACTTTTTAAAATTAGATAATTTGAATATTCACTTAATGCCATTCTAAAGGAAAATATTTTTAAGTAAACTTTGCCCTCTCTCACTTTGTCTCAGATAATAATATTTTTTGTTACTTTTGCTTTAAATTCAATTTTTATCTATTAATTATTTGTCACCTAAACCCTGGGTCCAGATTATAGTTGGTTCCTCTCTCACTTCTTGAAAGTCCACTGAAAAGAGAAGTTTTGAACACCTCTGTTTCTATTGTCAATTTCCCCTCTCACATACAATAAAAACATGATATAAAATGTGTCAAAGCAACTATTATTTTGCATCTAACTCTTTGAGTTCTTTTTTGTCTATAATGAATATATTGTCTAAGACATGTTAGTGTTAGTTTGCGGAAACTGGGCACAATTCCTTTCAAGAAAAGTTTTACGTTTTCAACAAGAAAGAACTAAAAATATTATTTGAAATATTTATTTAACCATGCTGGATGAATAAACAGACTATAAATTGTGACTATTATGGCTAAAAAAATGTGTACATACAAATCCATCACCAAAATAAATTGTCTACAGTACTTTCCAAGTTAGTCTAATCAAGCAGAAAAATGGCAAAACTAATATTATCAACTGCAACCAACCAGCTTAAAACAAAAGGCTTTTGTTAAAGAAAAATAGTCATGAAGAAAAAAGTTATTTTGGGAATAGAAATGCACTGGAAAATATTTCAAAGAGTACAATAGTCAGATTTAACTTTTAAATTACTATTTACTGCCAAATTTTTTTTTTTCAAATAACAACTGAACATATTGAATTATTCACCGAGATGCAAAATGTAAGTTCTAATGACAATAAAAAAAATGGGAACATTTAAGTTATATCACAAGGAAGTGTTAAATAATTTTTTTTATTCTAATTTTATACTAAAGGAAGGGATTGGAGAATCATTTACCTGCTGTCTGCTGAGCAGGCAGGGCTCCAATGGTGGTGATCTGAGGTGGAGTTAATCCATGGTATGTAGGCATGGGGGACATCAGAACCCCAGAAGAACCTTGCCAACAACACGTGGAAGGTTAGTATATGGATCATAAGCAATTATTGTCTCTTCTTCTATAACCATCTAATTATTGTGTGTAATAAAAGGCTTTCAAAGGAAGTGAACCAAAAAATATTTATTCTCAAAATAAATATAAGATTCTGGAACCAATAACTACAAATGGGATGTAGAACAAGCCAATGTGCATTCATTTTCCCCTTCTTTAATTATTTGCAAAAATAGAAGAAACAAGACACAAATTTTCTTCTTAAAACACAAAACAATATAAAACTTTGGCTGCTAATTTTTTTTTTAGATAAAATACTAATTACCCCCTCCCTCCATCCCATTAGCTTTAATAAACATCCAGCTTTAGTGAAATTCATAGACAAATGTTTTATGCCAAAATGTTTTTATATAAGCAATATATAGCTGAAAAAAAATAGAAGGGGAATAACACATGCACATTAAACCACTGAGAAATTAATGATTACTACATTATATTAACAGTAGCTTAAAAAAAAAGTGCGGATTTGTTAGAAAATTAGCAATTTAAGCAAATGAAAGAAGAGGGAAAAATGCATTTAATTTATTACACATGTCATTCCTATAGTGGAAAGGACTTTAGAAAATCTTCCTAAAAAAAGCCCCAGAACTATGCATCATAAATACTAAAATGTGCAACTGTTATATTGTTGGTTTGATGATGAAAACTACTAATATAAAAAAAAAAGTTCTGTTAAATAAAACATGTTTTTTACCATTAAATATCACTATGAGTTTTCATCAACAGAACCAGTGTTTGATTATGTATTCAAACCCCAGCATTCTTAGAGAAAGTGTGGGCAATAAAATAAAAAAAGAAATAAAATAAAATGGTACAATGTATACACACTGTAGTTTGCCTCTATCATGGCTTAATATCTAAACTTTTTTTTCGCATTCTAAATAGCTAAGAACTTAACGCACACAAATACTTGATAATCATTTTAACAGGGCTACATGATACAGTAAACTAATATTTTAAAAACTTTGTGTTAGTTAAAGAATATTCCAACGCAGCCACTTTAGTTACTATAGTCAAATATTTTTGAAATTCTCTATAGGATTTAATTGCAAGAAGACAACTAATTTGGCCCTATGGTATGCTATTAACAAAATCTGCACATCTTTTAATTATTCATAGCTGTAAAGCATGAAAAAATCATGACTAGCATTGCAAAAGAAGATAAAAGTAAAATGAGTAATTCTGTTTACCTCCAAGGCTCATAGCATCAAGACTTAAATCACCAGTAGGTAGATCTGGACGAGTGAAATCCCGACTTTTGTCATTATTATATTTAACATTGAGGTTACTGAGCTTAGAGTAGTCAATCTTAAGTGTGTTACAGCCATTATAGATGTTCTGTCCATCTAGGGACTGTAGAAAAAAAATATAAAAAAAAATTCATCACCAGATGCATGCATTGCAATCAATTATTTTTTTAAATAAAGTTCCCTTAACGCTAAAGGGCCATTGATGCAGATATAATATAGAGCTCATCTGTTTCTGTAACCTCTGCATATGAAGGGATAATGTGGTTAGCACAATGCCAGCCGCCATTACTTCCCCAACTGGGTGGACTAGTGGGATTTTAACTACCTTTCAACAGGACCTGGAAAAATTCTCTTGGTTCTCACAGAGGATCTGAGAGTTAAGGGATGGATGGTGGTGTGGTAAAGCGCTTGACTGTCGAACAGAAGGTACCTGGTTATATCTCCAGAGAGGACCAAGGAAATTTTTCAAGTCTTGGCTCAAGTCCCCGCTATGTCTCCCGTGGTGCCTCCATGGCCATTACACTCCTGGCTGTGGTGGGGATGAAAGAAGGGCACTACAAAAACCTAAAAATTGTCCCATTTAAGGGGGCCATTTTTTTTAAAGGGGGACAGATGGTTATGTGGTAAAGTGCTCGACTGTTGACATGGAGGTACCTGGTTCAATCTTTGGTGAGGACCAAAGAAATTGTTCAGGTCTTGGCTCAAGTTTTCCATATATCTCCCGTGATGCCTCCATGGCCATTGCACTACCCGGCTATGGTGGGGATGAAAGAAGGGCACCATATAAACTGTCCCCTTAGTGGTTTATAGGATCTAAGAGATTTCATCTCATCCGTACAGGGACTTCACACACAGAGGATCTAGCCCAGAATTATTTTTGACATTACAATTGATCTTTAAAATTAACCCTCCTAATTTCAAAATATTCTGAACATTTTCTAAGTGAAACGGCACAAAACTTTAAAAATGTACTAAAAAAATCTAAAAAACAAGTAGCTCAGCATAAATATAATAAAAGAACTCAGCATTTACCGTCTTTGCTGCAGCTGCTGATATGGCATCTGACATCTGAATTAAGGCTTGGAATGTGTCTGAAAATATTAAATCACTTTTATATAATGAGCTATTATGCTTTAATGAAATGTTTAGACAGCATTACTTATTTTTATACAATCAAGAAAATAAGCAAGGAAAAAAAATTAATAAAGAAACTGATGCCTTCAAAATGAGATTTACCAACTCAATACTTTTAGTTTACTTTGAAAAAAATATTACTGTTTTTGTTAACAGAAAAAACTTACTGTTTTTTGTAAAGGTTATGATTTTCAACACTTTTCCAAATTTGATAAATAACTGAAAAATAAAATGATAAAAAGTTATTTAAGAATGCATTAACTATCCAGATCTGTTATAGGAATTTCCACCAAATTACTAGTTCTTTTTAAATGTTTATTTTTAGTAAAAGTGAAGAAAAAAAATCTAACCTGATGTAAAATTTCTAAGGATACTGGGTAAAATGCATTGTCCACGATGACCCTTAATATTGTTGACTGTTCATCAGAGCCCATTACAACGTGGGCTGCTTGCAGTGCTGCTTGTGCATTTGCATTCTGTGGAAAATGGTGTTTTTTATTAAAAATAAAATATTAATTAAAACAGTTATCTTTATTTAAAACAAAAATATTGTGGCTGTTTGTTCTTATAGCTTCAAAAGTCAACATGATATTTCTTTTAATCTACCTGAAACGCATGGGATGCATCAGTTTTAAGTTCTTTGTGATTTGAAAACTGAACAAATACTGGTTTAAGGCGGACCTGGGCAGCATTGGCTTGAAAATATGTGACCATGGCTACTGCACTTGATTCTTCTTGGAACTCTAGAAATGCCTATATAATACAACCAAAAGTTACGTTGTGATGAACCAATTAAAAGCATCTTAGGAGAGATTTTTTTATTTCCAATGAAAAATTAAGAAATAAGATGATAAACAAACAATATAGAGTATACCTAGATAAAAATGTATTGTTACAATTTTCAGATTACAACACAGTAAGTGGATAAATGTAGATAACAATAATAATGAATATGGGCTAATATGATAATAGATTATATTTATAAAGGATATCAAAAATATAGAGCTAAACTTGTACATATTTTCTGGTTAATCAAAGTTTTACATAAAAACTGATATTATAAGTCATAAAACATCCATATAAAAAATAAGATGATTATTATTATGATTGTGAAAATAAAAAATTCCAATCTCATTTTTAGTTCAAACAATGAGGAGAAAAAAACAGATTCTAGAAATCATACAATAAAAATAAAATTGGGATGGTATTGTCAGCATACTATTCAGGTACCTATCTACAACACACATTCAATAGGGGTTGTTTATGGCTGAACTTGCCTGATTTTTCTGTTTCAAAACTAAGACATTGGTCATCTTCCCAAAGGGCATCCCAAGCTGAACAATATCTGTCTCTCCAGCTTCACCTGGCAGACTCCTGATGTGAACAACTCGAGATGGTGGATTAACTGCACCATCTAATTTGGCCTGTTAAAAATAAATTTGGAAGGTTAATAAATTTTAAAAAAGCTACAAGAAAAAAAAAAAAAATATATATATATATAACAATATATAAACATTACACATCATGCCTGCCTCTAGAGATAGGCAACCTTTACATTGTCATGGGCTCTGAGCCTATGGGGCCTTGATGCTCTCCGTATCTTTAATAAAATCATTTTGGTTGAGGGGGCCCTGTTATAGTTGATCTTTTGCATGTTATTCTTTTGAGTGATTATTGTAGGGGTTGCTAGCACGATTGTTCACCTTCAAAAATTTTAATAGCACATGTGATATGGAATTAAATACAATGTTAAGTTTAATGACTGAAACTTTCACCAGATATGAGCCTCCATATTAAAAAAAAAAACTACAATTTAAATATAGTTTATTTCAGATCTTTTTAATTTAATACCATAATCTTTTATTAAGAGTAAAAAAAAAAGTACTTTGAGAGTTCTGGGAATGATTAAAAACATATAAGTAAATTAATATGTATTAATCTTTACTTATGCTAGCGGTATAAAGAGTATTTATTAATGAATGAAAGAGATTTGAAAGAAATATAAAAAAAAATTTATTCTAGAGTAGGTCTACTTGAAATCTACAAGAATCAAGAAATTTGTTTAATTCGTTTTATTGTTAAAAATCTGAAATTTGTAATACAAGTAAAACATTATTGTCTGAAACAGACTTAAAATGTTCTATATGCTGTTCACATTGACTATCACTCAGTAAGCCGCAAGTACTGCAATCTGATTTATTCTTTAATCTTATTTCATGACACCCAAAATATAACGGGAAAAGGTGAGCAGTGGGGGAGGGGGGGGCGGAAGCTGACGGAGAAATGTGGTGGGGGCGGGTGGTGGAGTTCTTTTTTTTTTTTAAAAAAAGCGTGAGAGATCAGATGGACTCACAGTGGAGGCATGTAAATAATCAAGACCGGAACCAGAATGATTCACGGAAGGCTCCACCCTGTTAACTGTTATTGTTAGTCAACTGTGTGAGTTGGCATCATCATAATGGCCAGCATTTAACTGTGCTACAGGCCTATATGGGAAGGAGAAGGGTGGGAAGGGAGGTGGTGCGTAGGTGAAAGCCCGAGTAGCACTGTGTGATTTGACAGTATAATACTACTTTAACACCAAGTGTGAATTTGATTTTTGTGTGTGTGTGGGTATGGTGACAGTTGGCAACAGACTGTGTTCGGCTTTATATAGCTTAAGGCTACATACATGAAGTAACAGATCTTTTGACTATTAATAAATGAATGCGAAACTCATCATATGTTCAGCTTTACTTGTACACTTGGTGGTTTAAAAAACAAACAAACAAAAAAACTTAGTTTTTGATTTATATCTTACAATATAGGCCTAAATCTTATCTACCTACCAGGACCGCCCGCCGTGAGGGAGGGTGGGGCATCCCAAACAGCTGTTAGTGGACCCCCTTCACTTTCCAATGTATTTATTGTTTGCATTTATTTCTGCTGCGACGAAACTGGCCAACTCTTTTAAAGGAGATGGAAGCTGGGGGGGGGGCAGCCCCGAGTTATCAAAGTGTATTAGGGGGCCCCACAAATATTCTGACTGATGCCCTACCCCCAGCTCACCTCCTACAAAACCATATATAATGTGATCATGAGTGTGAAGTAGCCATGTACAGGAGGCGCCTGGCATATATTATAACAGTCCACATAGGTTCACACAAGTTTCCTCACATCCACAGGATGCAAAAAAAAAATGACGCGCCCTCTGCCGCGCCAAACTTAATCCATATGTTGTTCATTTAGGTCAAAGGTCGACTTCATGAAGTGATCTATTCTCCCCGCACATCACGGCAGCCGCCCTCCTCCCACCCCAGCGTCCTTGTAATACCTCCACCTGTAGCTGCCGTCTGTTGGATCAATATGCTCATTGCTGGAAAATATAATACACTCCCCCAACCCAATCCACCCCCCCATACTGTCTTCGTGTCACACAATCTGTACTACGGCCACGCCTTTCAGTTTTTCTTCTACATTTACAATAAGAAGTTATCATCCCTGTCACGCATGACGTCAGTCGTGATATACAACATACACACTGCAACACATCATACTTCATCAACACGCTTAGATGACAAAACAGTGTATCGGAACGTCAGCCGTTTATATACAATTTAGGATTCATTATTTAGGAATGTGTCCGTTGTTAGGTTTTGTGGGGTTCCCAGGCAGAGCCTTTTGAGATTTTTGAAAGCTTTAGCTAAAATTACCAGTATGGGGCCCCATCAGAGTATAAGATAGTATAAGGATTCGTTATGGAAGGGGACCCCCAGTTGGGTAGGACATGGGTTGGTCGCCGAGTTCGTCTGTCTTTTATTAAACAGCGGATCTGCCTGCTGACAATGACACTGGCATATATAATACATAACAACAACAATAATTAAAAAAAAAAATGATACAGAGCCACGCCCAAGCTCCCTTCGTGAACTTTGATGCCAGAAGATCACGGCTACATCCATGGCAACGCCGTCCAATGGTGTAACTGGGTGCGAAACACCCGGCATATGCAGAGGCGGATAAATTCAACACATCACTAATTGGGCCTATTTATTGAAATATATACTGACGATAATGAGTAAAACGTTGTTGTTTTAATTGTACTTAAGATAAGTTTCCGATATTGTGTACCCTCATAATATTAACTCAAAGTAATAATGATTAGGCTACATTTGTATTAATTATTAATTCATTTATGTATACATTTTTTTTGCCTAGTTTATTAAATATTTTACGTTATATGTCAATCGGGGTCAGTTTGTTTTATGTGTCAAACTTGGCAGCCAATGTGATGCATCAAGTTTGTAGAAGACGGATGTTTGTATAAATTTTATTTCCAGACAATTTTGACTTGTGCAAACAAACTAACTGTTTAAAAAGTTGACATAAAAACATGCTATGTGCATTCCTTGCTACAAACCATACACAAATCAATCAGGCTATGAATCATTTCGTTCAGTACGCAAGTCACTTTTCGCAAAGTTTATCTCGAAGTTCTGTATAACACAATTTGCCATGTTGACATTTTTAAAAATCGGTCGGGGGTGGGGGGGGTCGAATTTGGATCAACGGGAGAGAACGTAGGGTACATTTTATTATCCCTTAATGAATTACAACTGATTAATTTTAAAAGGTCAGTATAGTTATATTTATAAGTTCGTGTGTTTTGAAAACGTGCGCAAGCCGTATTTCCCCATTTATAAGCACCCCCTTTGTATAAGCTCCCCCCTCCCCCCAATTTTTGGACTGTGAATTTTTGAAAAAAAATATTTTATTAGAGAAACAAGTTATAAAGAAATAAAATTTACAAAGAAATAAAATTCAAGATTCATAATAATCACTCATACACTCCAACCCCCCCCCCCTACTTTTTGGGCTTGAAAATTTTGGATAAAAGGGGTGGCTTATACATGGGGAAATACGGTATTTGGAATGCTTTTTGACACCTTAACTCCCTTTACTTGCTTATCTCCCTTTCTTACACAATGGGGAAATATATGTGCCACAGCAGACGCTAATTAGCAAATACACTGTAAATAAGATTTTAGAAACAAAAAAGTTGACTTTTCAATAACACATTATTAAATGTTCATCGTTTGATTCACAAATAAAATTTGCAATCTGTTGAAATATGTAAGCGTCTGGGAGATGGGGGCTTCAGATTTTAAATTTTTCATTTTTCGCTCTGGTAACAAGTTATGTAAGTCGAATATAAGTGAAAGTTTATTGTAGCTTTTCATTTAATAAAGTATTCTTTTTGTTTTAGTTTTCAATGTATGCTATGAAGAAAATAATGGAATTTATTTTTGAACAAACACGAACAAACACGAGCACATTAATTTGTAGCAAATGAATTGTTAAAAATCATTTCAGTATTTGCGGTTTAAACATTAAAAAAAATAATTAGTAATATATATTGTTAACTTTGTGATCATTCACAAATAAGTGAATGGATCCTGTTGCCAAATTAAATCATGCTGAGTACTTAGGCGTGTGTGACTCTCTTTATAGTTGAGTATCATGACAGGACGTTGAACAGTTAACATGTTGCTTTTGGCAAACGAGGAAGCAATAGCCATGATTGTGTGAAGCCATCGTCATGATTGTACAACAGCTGATTTAAGACGCACAATTATTGTGTGGTATAATCAAAGTTGTTTTTTTTACCTATTGATATTCATAGCAGACCAATTCTTATAGCCAAGTAGGCATGTACCTAGGGCCCTCACAATCTAAGGGCCACCGCCATCTAAGGGCCACCGCCATCTAAGGGCCACCGCCACCTAAGGGCCTCACAATCTAAGGGCCACCGCAATCTAAGGGCCCTCACAATCTAAGGGCCACCGTCATTTAAGGGCCACCGCCATTGTAAATATCTAGAAAGAGTGGGCACACTTTTTGAACAACAGACGACATTTTTTTTTAAATTTTTTTAATTTGACAGAAGTGTCAGATCAAGAGCAGATGGAGCCTTTACGTAAAATAATGTAAATTTAAACGTCATTGGTGTGAACAAGCAGAGAGTAGAAAGGCCAGAACTGGATCTCAGAGACAGACGGGGCGTGCATGGCCTTCGGGTAGTATTTTGCCAATGTCTGATTTAGTAACTGGGTTTAATAAGAACTAGCGGTGTTGTTCTAAATGGCACCCCATGTAGAGTACAAACATTGCCGTTTCCGGGAAGCCACTTGACTGAAAACAGGTATTTTTTTTTTTGGATTACTTTTGTTTCTTTTTCTTTACTCTCTCACCTGGAGTCGACTAAAGATCCCCCGGGGATCGACTCGAGACCGTCCCCCGGGGATCTATTACAGACCCCCCTCCTGGGATCTATTAGAGACCATCCCCCTGGGGAATCTACTAGAGACAGGTGAATTCAAATTTTTTGTTGTTCTATATTTCGCTATATTCATATTTACTTTATATTTATCTGCCTTCGAGTTATTTTTTTACTTTTATATACCACACTGACCACTCACTGACCTTTTTAGCATCTGTTATCTCTGAAGGCGATTGGTGGGGGCTTAGCCCTGTGCCATTGGCCACCATTGTACCGTGCGACATCAGTTCGTCACTTCCTCTCTGAAATAATTTGGAGGAAAAAAAAAAGGTCAAAATCGTTTAGAGTTAAAAAAAAATCATTAGCTGTAACTCAATTGTCAAGGTACTTATTAGGAATAAATCGTGCACTGTGGGGGCGGGGTAGATGGGGGGGGGGCGGCTCTACAGATTAGCCCATCTAAAGGAGAAAATTTTGAACTTATATTAAGTTTTGTTCATTTTTGCATCAATTAATATCATTTTTTTTCATCACAATAAAATGATTTAAATTTGAAGAAATGTGACACGGCCCGATGAACAAAACTACCTTAACGACATGTTTAGGACGCATTTCGTCCTGCGGGCAACAGCAATTTATAGAAATAAATAAAAACTGAAAATCTTGGGGGAAAAAAAAAGTATTACAAAATAGAAACAAATCGTTTTTAACTATAAGCAGATAAAAACATACACACACACAAACGTGTAGGAAATGGGGAAAGTGTTGTGTATAGATAGAGGCAATATAAATATACTATTATATATGTGTGTGTGTGTGTGTGTGTTATTTAAAAATAAACAACTACTAATATTAATATCTCGATATGCATCAAAAACAAAATTGGAAATGAAATCCGATGTTTCGCTTCAAAGAGACAATTTTACCATAAATCATGATTATTAACACGGTTTAAAACAATAATAAATTTAATTTCTTTCTTTATCTGATTTAAAAATCTCTTGTCTCTGCTGGACTGAATATAGAGACACATGTAGACGTAAACAAAAGTTAACGAGTTGTCTGTAAAATGAATGACATTAATTGTGTTGATTAACTGGAGATGGTTCATCTATCAAGAAACAAATCTCCGTGCTGAGAAAAAATAGCAACATCAACAAGTCGGTTTTCCGAACATCTTCGGAAATGTGTTGGTGTTGTTGTTGGTAGTGTTGTTGTTGTTGTTGGTGGTGGTGTTGTTGGTGGTGGTGGTGGTGGTGTTGTTGGTGGTGGTGGTGTTGTTGGTGGTGTTGTTGTTGTTGGTGGTGTTGTTGGTGGTAGTGTCGTTGTTTTTTTTTTGTTTTTTATTAAGTTAACTACCTTGTGTATATTGATTAACACACAAGTTTAATAAAATTAAAGTTTTGTCGTCTGTCTTAATATCTATTATTTTATTGCTTGTCCTCTGCACGTACATTATTCAGATAGATGATAGATAGATAAGATAGAGACTAGATAGATAGACAGACAGACAGACAGACAGACGGACGGACGGACGGACAGACAGACAGACAGACAGACAGATAGACGGATGGATGGATGGATGGATGGATGGATGGATGGATGGATGGATGCACACATGCACTCAATAGTCCATGAACAGCCTCTGATATTTTCAACCCATTGATCCCCATAGTTGACTATACTCAATAATTATATCATATACATCTTGTGTCAGTCTTTTCAGTTCTCTCTTTCTCTCTGTCTCTCTCTGTCTCTCTCTGTCTCATATCTATCTAACTCTTACCCATGGTCACTCCTCCCCCCCCCCCATCACTGGCTATGTTTTAGTGATGTAAAAAATGACGTTTTTACAGCTCTTTCAACAGTTGTTAAGGGTACAGCGCACATGGATTTTAGCGACCCGGGGGAGGAGGGGGGGCGCTTAGAAACCACCCCCGGCCACAGGTAGTTATTACGATGTTCTTATATTATTATTTTTTTTTTGGGTGATTCCTAATAAATAACGTTAGAAATTAATTTGAAATTGAAAAGATTATTATTTGTTGTTGTTGTTGTTGTAGTTTTGACACCAGATCGTTCAAACGATGATGGCAGTAAATCAAGATCATCAACTGTTTGAACTCATGACTTTATCGTAAGTACTAAGTCAACAAAAAAATAAGTAGGTTCGTCCATTGCTGTTGGATATTCAGGTATTCAAATAAAAAAAAACATCAATCAGGACTAATCAATGTGTGAGATCGATGTGATCCATGTGTGAGATCGATGTGATCCACAATTGAGATCGATGTGATCCACGATTGAGATCGATTGAGATTGATGTGATCCACGTGTGAGATCGATGTGATCCACAATTGAGATCGATGTTGTGGTGCACGTGTGAGATCGATGTGATCCACAATTGAGATCGATGTGATCCACGATTGAGATCGATGACAACGACGCTCCGTTTTATGTAATTACATCATCTATTTTTTTTAATGCAGTAAAAAGAAATTTAAAGACGCCTAAAGTCAATTTACTAAAATTTAATGAAAAAAAAAATCTTTGAAAAAAAAAATATGGCTCAACGGGAGCCACACACAACTCAGTTAAGATATCTCCTTGTTGATGTTATTCGCAATATAAAAATATGGGAAGATTTGGTTTAAAAAAAATATGCATGAAAAGCGTCAGAAGTAGGTGTGCGATTAAACTGTGCAAATTAAGGTAAATATGTAGGGTAAATAGTTTAGAGGTATAAAATAATCACGATGAGTGAATAGCCAGGCAGAGTCTATGGTAAAAAAATATGCTTATTAAGATTGATTATAAAAAAAATATTTTGCCACATAATTATTATTATTATTATTAATTATTTTTTTTTTGCGTTGAAATGTTGAGGAGCTGTGAGGAAAGGGGTTTATATACACACATAAATAAATGATTTTGTTATGGTTTTTCTATATCTTAATGCGTAATAAGTTTACATTCTTTATTCAAAAATGTCTATTCAGACGGAGCACGTCCAAGTTAAAGAGGAAGTTTCTGTGTAGACGTGTGCACTGAAATTGTTCGGACGTGTTCATCCACTAGTCGCGTTCATTCACTAGACGTGCTCATTCACTAATCACGGTATATTTCTACAGGAAGAGGTTGTTTATATTTAAAAAAAAAATGTTTCTTTTACCTACATTTATTTATCACGTCACTCGACATTCCACATCAAACAACACGCATACGTTAAAGTTGGATGGACTGGTGAGGGTGAGAGTTATGCAATCAAGTAATTAACGGTTAAAACAGTGGCGTCGCAAACTACTAGGGGGGTGGGGGGTCTACAGCGAACGGGTGCCCTCTTTCAATAATGTTTCCAATCTCCAATCAGGGCGCCCTTAAGTAGAATCGTTCTTATGGATAGGGCCCTTTGATGCTAATGGGAGGGGGGGCAGCCATTGTCATGTGCCTCGGCTAAAGTGACTTAACAGGGGGTTTTTCAGAGGGGGGGATGGGGGCTACTAGCTTCAATGATTGGGGGGCCCAATATTTGCTAGCATCGACAGATTGTTTTTTTTTATTTTTGCCAAAGGCACACAAATGAACAATTGAATGTAGGGTCAAAATGTAAATTTGCCTTCCACGCCAGGATCTCATTGGCAATAACGTGATGCCACAAAACGAAACACATAACTCATATTTTTTTCTAATCAACACCGAGACAAGAACGAGGCTAAATGTCCCTGACAGTTGTAGTTGTTTTTTTTTTTGTAATTAAAAGAAAAAAAGAAATGAATTAAAGGTAGACACTAATCACACTATTTATTAACTTACGGTAATACTGGATGCTAGCATCACTGTTGAATGACAAGACGGTTGTAACCATAGCAACATAGTACAAGCCAAACGAAAACCAACAGAAATGCGCTCACTTATTAGTAGTTTAGTGAGGGCGTTAGGAAAAACAAAAACAACGTTCAGTGGCTAAACGAATAATCGAAATTCACCACTTTCAAAAGTCACAGTGAATCTTGAATATGTCAGATTACATCTCCGTATGACTATATAATTATGTCAAATTATATCTCCGTATGACTATATGATTATGTCAGATGATATCTGCGTATGACAAAATATGCACACTTTCTTTTTTTTCAAACCACACTAGCTGCCAAGCGTGAGTTCAGAGTCTTACGGTATCAAGGTATGACAGGCTTTTGTTGTCAATTGTTTCATCTGGCTTACTGCCTGTTGCACCGGAGCAATTCATATAGCTTGAGAAAAATTTACTGCGATGCAAAAATTGAAAAGCTCCAGTGAATAGTTTTATTAGGCTCATCAATTAAAAAAAAAAAAACAGCTACTGGATAAAAGCAATTCCCCCCCCTCCTTTTAAGTTCCAGAGTTGCAGGCGGGGATGGGGGGGGGGAGAGAATATATCGACTGCCACGTCAACACACACGGGCTGACTGTCCGGCCACTGACACAGCGATGATCGGCTGACAAGAGACAACTGTCAGTGCTGTCAGTGAATGTTATGAGTGCTATTGTACCGGGTGCCATCACAAGGGGAAAGGGGGGTTAATTCAGGATATTGAAAAGTTATCTTTTGAACACAAGGCACACAATATTTGAACCAAAGAAAACAGCCCCGTAGCCTTTTATACCAACCATAGACAAGAAAAGATAAAAGATTTTTTTTTTTTTTTTAAATCAGGTATAAGAATTGGGATAAACAGAACAGCACTCAGTGTAATTGGATGGCTGAATGCACTGATTAGTTGCACTTGTTCAGTATGTTTGTTTTTTTTCCTTTTGAGTATTAAAAGCCTAAATAGTGTGTCATGCCATTTTATTAAGTCTTTCGTGGATTTTTCTTCCTTGGTTTAGCTTCGTTTTGTACTAATTACATATTAATTGTGGTCAATTTACAGTCGCCATTACCATTAGCGCAGCGCGTAGACAAACAAAAAAAAATTACACTGAGCGACTGTGACACGAATGAAAATGTGATCATCTGCTCAAATATATTTGTTAGGGAGTGTGTGTTTGTGTGAAAACTTTTACACTTGACACGCCTACACACGAGAAACGACATACACACAAGTAGACATCAAGTGTTTCACACACACGTGACTGAACACGAATTTCTACACACATACACATACACACACACATACATCCATTCATATTCAAAACGTTGCACATCTAATTACACATCCAGGCATGACATGAGAATGGTGCACCTGGTACATTGTACAGATAATGGGGGAAGGGGGGCATTTAACTCTTTAAAACAAGTTTTTAAAGTAGTTTTTATCATATATATATATACATTTACACACTTACTTAACTGTATAATAAATAGAATTTAATAAATAGTCATACACACAGACATGTGACTACGCATTTGTATATAGGTCCAAACGTCACCTAGGTAACGCATTTCGGATTTTAACCTGACAGCCCTGCACGCACCCACTCAAACAAATGTCTACCATTCCTAGGAATTATAACCCGTGCAGAAAAAAAACAAACATTCACACATTCAACCCAGATCTAACATTGTAGCAGGCACACACACATAAATGCAATGCGAAAGTAAACTACTCTCAAATCCAAATATTCACGTAGAAACGTACAACAGGCACATTCCGACCTCACTTGCACACACAACAACATAGTTTGGTATTACACTGCTTCGCGGTGGTGGTGGGGGGTGGAAATCCCCTCCACCCACTTTTTTTTTACTGTAAGTTTTGATGATCATCAATAATTTCTATTTGCTGTCACGTGACAAGCACACCTAACAAACCCAGATGAACCACGCCTCGCAAACCCAGAACAACCAATCAATGTTCTCGCTAGCAAACATCAAGAACACAGAAGGGGAAAAAAAATTATTGCACTGCTAATGGCAACAGGTGACTGCTACGTGGCTTGAAGAACTAGATTAAGAGAAGCTCAAACACACACACACATACATACACCTACAACTGTTGGGAAAAGATTAGGACAAAATGTTAACTTTCTACTTGTTCGGCGCTACACACAACACATACACACCGCTACACATCTTCCTGCCTGGTTGGTAATCAGCTGTGATACACGTGTCGCTATAATAACACTGTTAAGGGTATGCGAGTGTCTGAGTGCGCAGGCAGGCATGAATATCAAGTCCAATTTATTTAAAGCGCAGAAGAATATATACATTAAGTTATTTTATGGCCACGGGTAAGGAAGGCTACCTGAATATACACCGCCGCATGCATGAAATTAGGTGAAATGGGATTACAGTGCTACACGGCAAAACAATATTCCGATCAAGCGTGCCACAACTGTACTGTATGTATACTTTCATTTGACCGACTTACAATCACATAACACACATATTGTTCAAGATAATATAAAAGGTCGCCACGTTGAGTGTAAGATGCTGACACAGATTACAACGGATGGCCTTGGAGTGGGAACATTTCAATTTTTTTTTTTTTGAGTATGAAAGAACTTTTGATATATTTCTGAAGGCCCTAATCAAAGGTACCAATCGGGCCCCAGGCAAAGGTGCCAGTCGGGCCCCAGGCAAAGGGATATTTGAGGGCCCTAAGCCAAAACGCTGCAAGTTTGCAAATAGTGCGTAGCTAATAATCTTTGATAACTTAACATTTTAAAAATCTACGTGCTGCCAACAAAAAGTATCAGGAGAAAATATTTAAAACACTTGTCATTACAAACATAGATAAACAACATTAAAACATTTTTAAACCTTTTTTCGAGAAGATATTAAATAGCAATGTATAGGTCACTCAGTTGGATGGTGACACAAAAAGAGGGGAGATAATTGCCTCCATTGTCCTTTTCATTCTCTCCCCTGTATTTTTTTTTCCGGTCGCGCTCCCTGCTTCCTGTCATATTTCCTGCTTGGGCAGTTAACTCCCTAATGCCTGGGTGAGTGTGTGACTTTAATTGTTGACACAGATAAATGGATGTTTCTATGTTTGTTTCATCTTGTTTATTGGCTGTTGTTTTTATTGCGTTGATTATGATGGAGACACTGTAGTGAGCATCATTTACCGACAGCATGTCGTGAATAGAGACCCGTTGTTACATTTTTTGAAATCCATAAGAAGGGCAAATGAATGAATATATATTTAGGGTACTTGAAAGAAACATTTGGGGGCCATACCGCAATGCTACATTTGGGGCCATATTGCAATGCTACATTTGGGGGCCATATTGCAATGCTACATTTGGGGCCATATTGCAATGCTACAATTGGGGGCCATATTGCAACGCTACATTTGGGGCATACTGCATTGCTACATTTGGGGCCATACTGCAATGCTACATTTGGAGCCATACTGTAATGCTACATTTGGGGGCCATACTGCAATGCTACATTTGGGACCATATTGCAATGCTACATTTGGGACCATATTGCGATGCTACATTTGGGACCATATTGCAATGCTACATTTGGGGGGGGGAGGGTCTTATGAAAGTTACATTTAGGGCACCTAACCAAAGATATCTATGGAGCCCTATGCTACGATGCATATAGGGGACCTAACCGATGAAATATCTGAGGCCCTATACAAAAGTAAATTTGGAGGCCCAAAGCAAAGGGTACATTTAGGGGCGCTAGATTGGGCAAGCAAATAATCTTTTGGAAAGTGGGACCCCAAAAAAAAACTGTGAAGTCATTTAAGCCCAAGGCTCCTGACAAGATTGCCCTTCCTTGCTGCTGGCAAAATAAATGAGGCCCCGGATCATCAGTTGGGGGGGCCAAGGCAGGCACGCCGATAGGGGCGGGGCAGGGGGGGTATTGCCAGGGGACCCGCATCTGAAAGGGGGCCCGGCCGCCCCGACCATGTCAATTTTTTCACGACTTATTGTTTATTAGGGGGCCCGCAATGATGTCCTGCCCTGGGATCCGTGTTGGCTCTCGGCGCCACTGGCCCTAGGCGGCCTAACCACATGTCCTATCTAGCTTGCCTATCCATAAGAACGGATCTGGTTGTAAAAGCCACACACACACACATATAGGGGACCTAACCGATGAAATATCTGAGGCCCTATACAAAAGTAAATTTGGAGGCCCAAAGCAAAGGGTACATTTAGGGGCGCTAGATTGGGCAAGCAAATAATCTTTTGGAAAGTGGGACCCCAAAAAAAAAACTGTGAAGTCATTTAAGCCCAAGGCTCCTGACAAGATTGCCCGCCCTTGCTGCTGGCAAAATAAATGAGGCCCCGCATCGTCAGTTGGGGGGCCCTAGGCAGGCACGCCGAGAGGGGGGCAGGGGGGTTATTGCCAGGGGGCCCGCATCTGTAAGGGGCCCGGCCGCCCCGACCATGTCAATTTTTTTCACGACTTATTGTTTATTAGGGGGCCCGCAATGATGTCCTGCCCTGGGGCCCGTGTTGGCTCTCGGCGCCACTGGCCCTAGGCGGCCTATCCACATGTCCTATCTAGCTTGCCTATCCATAAGAACGGTCCTGGTTGTAAAAGCCACACACACACACACACACACAAAATGTATACTGGAGAGTAGGAGGGATGTTGTAGTAGTAATGGTGGGAGAAGGGTGAGATGGGATGGGATTGGGAGGGGGGGGGGGAGAGTCAAGCAAATATTTTTCTACCTACCTTAATGCTATATAAATAAGTGCCGGCCGGGTTAATGACTGGAGTGTAGGCTGACTGGCTTAGTAGCTGGGCTGAAGTTAGTCCTGGGGCGGTAGGCACGCCTGGGGAGGGGACACCGTGGATCGCCTGGCCCAAGCCTGGGTGGGGAGGAGGAGGTGCTAGACACAGATATTCCGGTAAAAGTTCGGGGAAAACAGCGAACATCTCAAACAGACAGCAGCCTCGCCAGAATAACGTTTTTTAGGATTGGAGAGTTCCACCGTATGAACTTTGGGTAATTCGTAACACAATAGTTTGTTGTTACACATGTGATCTATTTGGTAACCAGATGAATGTGAATTAACCCAGAGTTAAAACTCTTTTTTTTTTATTTCAAGTGATGATGAAAAGCGAATTGTCATTGGCTGGCGACTTTCAAGTAATTATTTAAACAATGGCGGATGGCCGTTTTACTAGATGACTTTTTGAACAAACATCCAAGAAACATGGCGAACAAAGACTTGGTACTTAACTTCACTGATCATATAACATTGAAATAATAAATAATATCAATAAATGAGTTACGGTGGCTTCTAAAGAAGCGCTATCCTTTATTTCATTTAAACCTGGCTGTAGCTTATCGGCAGACATTTTGTATTGCTTGTTAACTAGTTGTCACTTATATGTCGGTGGAATAATGTACAAGACAGAAGAGCGTGTCTTCATGCACTATACACAGTCTGTCAAAGTCTAAACGATTATTTTTTTTTTACAGTTCCCGCAGTCAAAAAAAAATGTCAGGTGAAGATAAGTTAAACTGTTTCGTGTAGACAGAGCATATTGGCAATAGCGAAACTGGAGATGTTTATGGGGGAAAAAAAAGCAGAAAGTGCGGACAAAGTACTTTCTTTTTCGTATGTTTCTACGATGGGCCCTAGATGAAAAAATGTTAACACTGGTCACCAAGCCCAGCTGAGTGAAGGTAAGGCACTGCAATCTTCATCGTGTAATGATGTTCTTAGGAAAATCCGTGTTATGACGACAATCATTGAAAAATGTGCAAGGTAATAAAGCAAAGGAGGTTTTTATGGTGCCCTTCTTTCATCCCCACCATAGCCGATAGTGCAATGTGCCATGGAGGCACCACGGGAGATATATATCGGGAACTTGAGCCAAGACCTGAAAAAATTCCTTGGTCCTCAACGGAGATCGAACCAGGTACCATCAGGTCGACAGTCGAGCGCTTTACCGCACCGCCATCGGTCCCCTCACCACTAGTTTGTGAAGTCCCTGTAAGAATGAGAGGTAATAAAAGCACAGGGGGTTTTTATGTTGCCCTTTTTTCATCCCCACCATAGCCGACAGTGCAATGGCCATGGAGGCACAACGGGAGACATGAAGGGAACTTGAACCAATACCTGAAAAATGTCCTTGGTCCTCACCGGAGATCGAACCAGGTACCTTCAGGTCGACAGTCGAGCGCTTTACCGCACGACCATCCGCCCCCCCCCACCACTAGTAGCGCCATTCAGTTAGACTAAAAATGAAGTTCAAAATAATTATCTAATTGTGAAGATAAATGGGGTCCCCACCACCACCACCCCGCGGAACACACACACACACGTCAGCCACCCGTCCCATTGCCCCCACCCCCCTCAAGCAAACACACACGCACGCACGCACACAACATATGGTCAGATTAAACGAGTCAAAAAGATCTAAACAATGCATGACAGTATAAATGTTTTATTAGCCAATCCTGATTCCTCTCTACTGAATGCCAGCGATGCCGAGTAAATGGGGATGACTGCGCATGTCTATAATGGGAGCTTTGTGATTTATTTATGAATGTCAAAGGGTGTCAGCCACGCTAGTTTGTACGAAATGTCAACAATGCGCATGCCAATTAACTGAGTGCTTTGTGTTTCAAGAGAATGACCGCTTATGGCCGATGAGTGTGTGTGTGCGTGTGAGTGCGTGTGTGAGTGCGAAAGAATGACCATACGATACTATGGGTCGATTGTTTGGCAAAAATCGTCCATTATGCAAGTCGGCCAAGTGGGTCATCGTTTCCAAAGGGAAAATGACCTATGAGTAGAGAGTTTGCCTGTTAAATGGTCAACACGAGACTGTATATCAAGTGATATTTCATTGGGCTTTAATGTTCAAAATGGAAATATGGTCTCAGAATGATGAGATATTTATTAGTTATAGGAAGCTGTCAATGTTGGTGTGGCTAGAACTGCTCAACATTGGCGTCTATGAATATTTTTCTATCTGAAAATCTTTCAAATTTGAATCTGCTCATAGAAGGCTGGGCTGGCGGAAAATGTTTAATACTGGAATCTAATTTGTGGTGAATTTGTTGTCGTAAAAAAAAGTTCAGTATAAGAATGTAACGACTGGTGTGTTGGTAAATATTCAGAAACGTGAATACTCTCTAAAAGTTGGGCGAATGTGTGTAAACGTAAAATACTGGTAACAATTTGCAGTTCACAAACTGCTGACTAAGTTATTCATTAATTTAGCACTGCAGTAAGTTCTCTACTCACACAGCTCATACAATAATACTCTCCTCCTTTTTTTTCTTCTTCTCTCACTTGGCAATGCATTGTTATTTAATTTTTTTCTCGTTCGTGATTCAAGTCTTGTCTAAATATTACTCCACACACACACACACCATCTCAACACAACATAAAACTGTCCTATGAAATATGCAGTTTGTAAGTGATTCTAAATTAATACAGGGGCTGGCGGGGGTGGGGGGAATCCCCATGTCATATTTATATAAACGTGCGTTATCTGTGAATAGAAATTTATTTACATTCTTGAACGTTTTCCAAAATAAGTAAAAAAAACAACACATGATAGAACAAATTAAACGAGATTTCCCAAATAATCGACATTTAATTTAAATAAAATGCAGTACAGTTTTATAGGTCATAGGTCATAGCTGGCGATACAAGTCAATTAAACGTCACGCAAAACCAAAATAAAAATAAAAAAAAAAAAACAACTGAGGCTCGCATACAGAACTTTTTTTTTAGGTGCCCACTTCCGTTCATTGCAAAATTAATTGTTTGTCTTTTTTTAAATCACGAATTTAAATAATGAAAAAAAAACAACAACGATGGATGGAAAGATCAAAGACCAAGACCGATGAAACCATAACGCATGTAGGGGCGATGTCATATCCAGTAATCTGCTTTAAAGAGAGCGGCTTAGAAATTGGTGGATGCGTGTCTCTCAGTGGATCAAATGCAGCTGGGGATGTAGGGGTGGGGGGTGGCACTGACACACGAGAAAAGTTCAAGACTGGATATGAGTGGTGTCTTAAGGTCTCCAGACTGGATATATGAGTGGTGTCTGAAGGTCTCCAGACTGGATATATGAGTGGTGTCTGAAGGTCTCCAGACTGGATATATGAGTGGTGTCTGAAGGTCTCCAGACTGGATATGAGTGGTGTCTGAAGGTCTCCAGACTGGATATGAGTGGTGTCTGAAGGTCTCCAGACTGGATATGAGTGGTGTCTGAAGGTCTCCAGACTAGATATGAATGGTGTCTGAAGGTCTCCAGACTAGATATGAATGGTGTCTGAAGGTCTCCAGAATATTGTTTCGGGCGAAAACTAGGAAAGTATGTTAATACGAATCAGACTACAACTAATTCTTTGCAGTGAGTGGGGAATGCAGTGAGCGGGGAATGCAGTGAGCGGGGAATGCAGTGAGCGGGGAATGCAGTGAGCGGGGAATGCAGTGAGTGGGGAATGCAGTGAGCTGGGAATGCTACGAGTGGGGATTGCTGCGAGTGGGGAATGTTACGAGTGGGGAATGTAATGAACGGGGAATGCATGCAATGTTAGTTCATCGGGGAAATTCTGGTAGCGTTTGTAGCTAGACTTACCGAGTCAAGATAAATGCAGCATACGTCTGAGGAAGGGGGAAGGGGTCAGCTACACACCCCACAGGAAAACTAATGGAACGAAACGAATAAGCCAACAATGAAGTTTTCAAACGTGGAACAGACTGCCATCCTTGGGCTTTTTTTGGTTGTAAAAGGGGAGACAATCAGGGGAAAAACCATCTACATGGCCGCATTCAATCCCCGATTTCGCAGCAAAATAAAAAAAAAAATACATTTCGTAAGCGATGCCCCCCGCCACCCCACTCCCTTTCAAGTCTTGCAGCCCGTGACAAGTGTTCGGGTTCCCCCCCCCCCCAAACCACTTCTTACTTGCAATGTGCTTCAGAATGGACAATATACATTTTAGAAATGCTTAAGGTGGGACATGGCGAAAACAAAGGAGAAATACTGGTTTACAGGGAGACCAAGAAACAGGTGGATCAATGATAAAGGAAACTGGACACTGGTAGCATGATACGCGCGGAGAGGGAGGGGAAAAAACAATACGAGGTGCCCTGCCACAAAGGACATGTTTTACAGGACATGTCAGGTTGCTACAGAGGCTTCTGTTGAGATGTACAGGTGTGCTTGTTTACCTGCCTCGGTCATGTAACCTAACTCTCAAGAGCTTCACTAGGGACACATTCACACTTTTTTTAAAGTGGAACTGACTATGTTTTAATGGAAGATGAATCGAATCACAGCGATGTGGCTAGATTTTACTGGTAAATGATTCGAATCACTGTTAGTGACTTGGTTTTCGTTGGAGACTGATTCAAGCCACACAGCCCATGACTAGATTTTACAGGAAGCTGCTTTGAATAAGTATTGTGACTAATTCTACGGGGAGCTACTTAGAATGGAGTTGAAGTGCATAGTTTCACCAGTTGAAAAACGGTGAATAGACCTAATTCATTGTGGACGCATCCATTGTTATATATCCAAAAGTATGTTCTCTTTGCAGATATCAATCTAAAACTGATAAAGGAAAAGTTCAAAGTTGATAGATCCTCCATCGACATCGTTTAATGAAAATGTAAAGTGCGAAACAAGGATCGGGTCGTTAAAGTTGTGTTTTTTTTTCTTCTTTCTACTTATTAGTTTTGCCTTGAACATTTCAACACTTCAATGTGCTCAAAAAAAAAAAGGTTGGCAAGTGTTTCCACCCGGACGGATGGATGGATGTTATAGTCGACACTTGACTTGTATCATGCATAAAAAGTTTGAATCCTGTCACACAAGTGGTGGAGACTGAAGCTAAGACAGCTGTCACAGACATAGGCTGATGTAAGTCACTCACAAGACGCATAGAGGGAGAGAGAGGGGGAACAAAACAACTTTATGTACAGTTTCTCATTTCACGACAACAGTTTAGACTAGAGAGAGTTAAAAAAAAAATCACTTGGGATTAACACTTTAGGGTTCACGAAAAGACACCCCCCCCCCACCACCATAAAAAAATGAAGTAGTTGACAATTAACACGCTTAGAAGAACTAGGCTTGATGAACTTTGAACTTGTGAACCACGTATTCTTCAAGTTATTTATTCATGTTATACTTTGGTTATGCCCCACACTTGTCAATATTTGAATAATAAATCAAAAGCAGTTGGTGTGACAATCATTAATATGAAGATGGTATTAGCCAATCTCGTTGATAATGGATTATTTTTTGACCATCTTTATAATACTGTTACAGACAGTCGCTTATTGATTATAACACTTTAAGTAACATACAAACAGCAGGGAGGGGAGGATACGTTGTATAACCATAGTTTGATGCTATCTTGTATTACTGTCAGTTATTAGTCTCTATGTATTACTACATTATTTCAACAACAAAAAAATACATGTGAAATAATTAATTTGTAAGATTTTATTCCCTGGTAGAGATTTACTGTGGAAGAATTGAGGGGATACCTAATGTGTGGCACGTGACCACCCTCCCTTGCGAGTACTGTCGGATATTATTTTTTTTTTGTAAAAATGCAATAACCATGATGTACGTTGCGAGAATTAAACATGAACCATACAGGCTGTAAGATGGAAGATTGCATTGACCAATGTCTTGTTCAGGTAGGAGACAAACATGAAAACTTGCAGTGTAACGCTTGTTTAAAATAGACAGTTTCATTCACCTCTTTCATTCACTTTTCTATATTCACCAATCTCATTTAAACATTCTGTCTACATCATTCTCATCATCACATTCATATTTCTCACAGTCCAATAACTTCTCCCGACTTGTGCGTTCTACCGCATTCTACCACAATGCCACATTTCTCACAGTCCATATTATCTCCCTATCCCCCCCTTCTCTCACAATCCCACATTTCCTCTCAACTCAACATATTTTCATCCTTCTAGTCATCTCATTCTCCCACAATCCCTCTCAACTCAACATATTTTCATCCTTCTAGTTATCTCATTCTCCCACAATCCCTCTCAACTCAACATATTTTCATCCTTCTAGTCATCTCATTCTCCCACAATCCCTCTCAACTCAACATATTTTCATCCTTCTAGTCATCTCATTCTCCCACAATCCCTCTCAACTCAACATATTTTCATCCTTCTAGTCATCTCATTCTCCCACAATCCCACATTTCCTCTCAACTCAACATATTTTCATCCTTCTAGTCATCTCATTCTCCCACAATCCCTCTCAACTCAACATATTTTCATCCTTCTAGTCATCTCATTCTCCCACAATCCCACATTTCCTCTCAACTCAACATATTTTCATCCTTCTAGTCATCTCATTCTCACATTGATCTCCCAAAACGTTTTCTTGATAAAGTTCACGTAACGTGTAAAATATTTCACGTGTAGAAAATTACTTTGTGTAGCGCACTACGTCTTGTATTCTATTAGGTTAAAGTAAGCAGGGAGGCACCAATGCCCAGCAAGGGGGCACCTTCTCATTATAGCTACTTTTTCTTTATTTTTTCATCTTTTTCTACTTTTTTAAGCGGGGGGGGATCCCCATGTCATATTTATATAAACGTGCGTTATCTGTGAATAGAAATTTATTTACATTCTTGAACGTTTTCCAAAATAAGTAAAAAACAAAAAAAAATGCGAGGGTGGGAGGGGGAGCACGCCCCCCCAGTGCCCCTCTGGGCTACGGGGCTGGTCATACATCAATAATTACAATTTAACTTATGACAAAAAAAAACCTACAGCAGACTCTCAATTATCCGGCCTAAAAAATTGGTGATAGGCTTCTCCGGATATCCGACCATCAGGACAAGTCGCAACTATTTCAATCCTCAATGTTTACACCACCGTAACAATGAATATGTTATTTTTTTTTTCGAATATTTTTTTCCCTTTAACAACAGAATTTTTATTACGTAAGCCGAATTATACAGAGTATGAAAGTCGTAAGCCAGGTAATCGGCACTCTACTGTACAAATCATGGTCGATATATGTCCAAGAGGTCAAAAGATACTGTAAAATAGGCGGTCAAATATCTGACACGTGGGCTGCAAGCAGACGCGGCGCGGCCCGCACAAAAAAATGCTCTGCAATAAATAATTTTATTAAATGGTTTCAACTGGTTGTGACTCATTCAGCCTTGGGGTGGGTGTGTGTGTGTGGGGGGGGGGTGTCTCAGTTTGACTCGACTCATGGAAACTGTCATGTTTTTTCTTGGTCAACTGTTTTTTTAAAAGTCTAGCTGTGTCAGAGTTCATGCCCACTTAAGGTCACTCGGTGGTTACAGTATTTATCATTACAATAAATGGTCATAAATCAATGTCAGGTTGGCCTTATAATTCAAAGCTGTCATACAATTGGTCAGTGGTCATTTCATGAAATAATGATAATAAACAAACCAGCCAGGGTATCTACTTACACGAAGTATCAGGAAATTGTAAAACATTCAAAAACTATAATCACAAAATGAGCGAAATAATAATAAAAACCAAAAATAACCGCTGACACCGTGTCAATAAAAAAGAGCAGCACTGACAGCTATATTAAATCTACCTACAACAATAACTCAAATAACGCGCCGAAGTAAACAGAAGTACTTAAGAATGTCACTTAAAAGTACGCACTGTAAACCAAATCAAATAAACATTTTTTTTTTCCACGTTATGTATCACAGGGGGAAAAAAGTTTATTTTTTTTTTTGTAAGGCGAATACATTAGACACTAAAACTATATATACATATATAAATATAAAAATTGATATGTGGAAGTAGAAGCACCACACCACTCGTAAGGCTGGCTCACGTTAGTTTCACCACTCGCAAATGTTTGCCTCACCCCGTGGTTTGAAATGAGCTGACAAGTGCTCACGCCTATGGCTCGCCGTTTGGGTATAAATTGGTGGAAAACTTTTTTGCCGTCGACCGCATGCCACCGTTCTCCCTCTCTCCCTCTCTCTCTCTTCCCCCCCCCTCTCTCTTTTCTTCTCTTTATCTCTCCAACAAAAACAAATGCAAAAAAAAAAAAACTTAAAAAAAATTTGGCCACATAAAATAATGACATTCTAATCTGCGTGTTCCACAAGATGATGGATGCAACACGTTGTACGGCAGTTTAGCAGTTTAGCAGCTATTGGCTGGTGTTGTTCTGTTGTGCTGTTTTAACCGGGGACAACTTGCGCCGCGACAACAACTACATCGATAGGTGGGTGGTGGGGCATACACACATACACACGCGCGCGCGCACATACCCGCGCAACACAAGCATAATGTGCAAATAAATAACACATGCAGGCTATTGATAAATATTTAGGTCTGCATTTAATTACGCAGTTGTTGATGTTGTTGTTTTGTATGGATTTACTGTAAGGACTGCGGAGACATTTGAACAATAATGCAACAATAATTTTGCTTGTCATGGCTGTTGCGCGTTAGTCCTAACGTAAAATATTCCGCACAGCAACAAGGATTCACAAACTAATTAATTACAGACTAATCAAACGTTAAAAACAGAAATTGCAGGGAGAACTATTATAATAATTAACGAAAACATAGAAACGAAACAAAAAAAAAATACTTCACTAAATTTGTATATATATATATCTTAGCCATTGCTTTTTTTTTTTTTGTAAAAAAAAAATAGGTGATGGATTGCCTAACTTTTAACTACCAGTTCGCACCTCGATGCAAGCTAAATCACAGCTGCAAATATACTATTTTAAAATAATTCAATTTTGACAAATTAATAATATAATAAATTTATAATAAACGTTAAAATAAAACAAAAGTTATAATTTTTACCCACATTGAAAAAAGGTGCCGGTACGTCGTACCGGTGCGTACCGGCACAAAAAGAAAGCACTGATCTTATCTTACTTTACTATATGTGTACAATAGTGTACATGTATCTTAGCTATAAAATAAAAACTGTACGGAATAAGGTCAATCTCTTTACTTTATTAAAAAACAAGACTTATCAAAATTCATACTTTATATTTTTTTAAAGTCCAAACTTTTTAAAGTTTCAACCTTTTAAAGACTTCACCATTTTATTGTTCCACTATTCATACAATAGAAAAAAATGCATTTAAAAAAATGGTTCGTGTATTCACCCAGTTCTGAAAATATATGTACCTATGGCGGTAAAAGGGCCTCATTTTCGATTCGTATATATATATATAGGAGGGTGGAGGGGAGGGGTAATGGTGGCCAAAACTCTCAACTCAAGCGTGACTTGATACTCCAAAAGTAAAAGTACACAGACTCGTTGAGTCTAGGTCTTGCATGTTATCATACGTCTATCTGCTTCAGTAGATTACGTATTTATTAAAAATTTGTAAAAAAAATAAAATATGTCAGACATGTGTATGTGCACACAATGTGTATATATACAACCTGGCCTGAATATGTTGATGTATGTATTTCCCTTCCCTGTCCAGATTATATTTTTTTAAGTGGATCGTTTTGAGTTCAACTCCAGTAATGCGTGTGAAAGCCTGTTTGAGCAAGGGGAAGTAATGCAGGATAAAGAAACTTTTTCTTTCTCTCCCCTCGTTTTCTACGTTTTAAAACATATATATTTATATATAATTAAACAGTCACACATTTACAAAGTGTTAAAAAGAAGTGAAACTGTAAGGAGTTATTAGAACACCTACATTAGAAACCCATCTTAGAGATAATGTGTCAGACATATTTGTGTGCTTAAGAGTAAAGTGTTTGAAAGTGTGAAATCATCTGTTATGTTTGTGACAAATAGAGTTTGCTTTTCAGTCAAATTTTTTTTTTAGTTTTTTTTTAATACAGTTATCTAAAAAGTCTTAGACGTGTTTAGGCAGCATTCCACCCTCCCCCCCCCACCCCCCAGGCCGGACAAACTAGCGGAAGCTGAGACGTTCTTATGAAAATTAGGGCCCCTTAACTCCAATGGACCCACATTTCAGCGTCAATTCCTATCAAAGTTGTTGCTTTCGAGGGTAGGAGGGGGTTGGGGGGGCCTTTAGGTACTTTTACCTATGACCCCCCCCTAGAAAATTTTCTGCCTAGGGCCCTGAACAACATACGAAAAACCCCTGTGTGGTCACCAACAATAACCGATAAGCAGAATGAAGTATATTCCACTGATTAGAGTGAGGGCTTCCACGGGTGAGAACTCATGCGCTAAAACGGGGCTTCTTAAACTTTTGTAATTCACGACCCCATTTATGATTGCGAGTTTCTTGACGACCCCATACAGATATAAAAGAAAAATAAATTAATATTTTACAAGTTAAAAAAAAAATTTCTGTTAAATTGTATTTTTATCTCTCGCGACCCCAGAATTTTGCTACGCGACCCCAAATGGGACCCATAGTTTAAGAAGCCCTGCGCTAAAACAATCCCTTTGCTTCAAGCAGTTATCTTACACAAGTAGTGTCCTTCTACACATTAGCATTTGTTGGACCTGCTGCAGTATTTTGTATTTAAGCCTGTTAGTTCTGAATGCCACCCGCCCACGGGGCTGTGCTGCAGGGAGAGGCCAAATAAAAAAAAAAGAAAACTAAAACTAATGAGTTTGAAAACAGTTTTAGAAAAAAAAAAATTTACACTTTTTTGCCGCGTGGCTGAAGATTATTTCATAAGCTGTTCATTACAAAGTACCCGGGATCTAATTCGCCTAGAACACTTTTGAACGGTTACACCGTTTGACGTGAGTGCCTGCCCTGTCAGTTGAGATCTCTATTTTTATTAAGTCGTGGGAGTTACCCCGTTGAACCAAATGAGCTGATGAAACGAAGTTTTTTATTTCTATCCGCACACCCCCGTACGTGTGTGTATATACACACACACACATACAAAAAGCTATGCACACGTACCTATGCGCAAACGAACCTATGCGCACACATACCCACTTACAACTGCTAGTTTCAACTGTTGCAATGTACTTGACAACGCAAACACTCAGCACCACTCGTAACTCAATGTTTAAAAGTGTTGTATAGTAAAAAATAGAGAAACGTTTCGTGAACACAGCGATGGCAAGAATGCAGGCATATTCACTTCTGTACCAGTCCCCCCACCCCCTCCCACTAACTCCGCCCCCCCCACACCCACACACACACACCCCGATGCATTAATGAAAAGAATTAATTATTCATAATGGCCGAATCCGATATGTGTAAACATATCACACAGATACAGATTTGGTTCACCGGGTTGCCAGGTCTGGGTTAGAAACTAGTGCATCGTATTGGGCCTTATAAAAAGTGGGCATTGGACTAGCAAACAGCAATGAGAAAGTTCAACTGTATGCTGTTTAATGGCAAGTCTTTAGCGAAATCAGATTCTACATGCTTGTGTAGTTGATGAGATATTTAAAACAATATCATGTAGCATCACGGTTAGAAAGAGCTGCTAAAATACAATTGTTGCATATACTAAATGATATATTCACTGAACACCAAGCCTGTCTGGGTGTAATCCCGTGTGGGTGTAATCCCGTAAGGCTGTAAGCCAGCCCCGTAGCGTGAAAATTCTACGGCAGGGGCCAGGCATTCTACAGCAGGGGCCATGCAATAGCGGGGGGGGGGCAGGTAATACATTTTACTAAGTAAAGCAAATAAGCAGAGGGGGCCAGACAAAACGTAGGGGCCCCTAGGCCTCCCCGCACTCTACGGGCCTGCTGTAAGCCCGTGTGGGTCTAAGCCCGTGTGGTTTTACCCTGTGTTAGCTGGTGTGGATGTCCCCTCTGTGTGTGTATGCCTGTATGGATGAACCGTGCAGTATGTGTGCTTGTGACTGTGATTATTGTAGCTGTGTGTCAGGCATCACTAAGAATTTCGGGGCTTGAGAAGGGGGGAGGAGGCTTGACCAAAAAATAAGTCATCCATTACTGCATGTCGGTCCTCGTACCAAATCCCAGACCAATAGGGTATCCACAGACCAACAGAGTATCCACAGACCAACAGAGTATCCACAGACCAAGAGAGTATCCACAGACCAAGAGAGTATCCACAGACCAAGAGAGTATCCACAGACCAATAGAGTATCCACAGACCAAGAGAGTATCCACAGACCAATAGAGTATCCACAGACCAATAGAGTATCCACAGACCAATAGAGTATCCACAGACCAATAGAGTATCCACAGACCAATAGAGTATCCACAGACCAATAGAGTATCCACAGACCAATAGAGTATCCACAGACCAAGAGAGTATCCACAGACCAAGAGAGTATCCACAGACCAAGAGAGTATCCACAGACCAAGAGAGTATCCACAGACCAAGAGAGTATCCACAGACCAATAGAGTATCCACAGACCAATAGAGTATCCACAGACCAATAGAGTATCCACAGACCAATAGAGTATCCACAGACCAATAGAGTATCCACAGACCAATAGAGTATCCACAGACCAATAGAGTATCCACAGACCAATAGAGTATCCACAGACCAATAGAGTATCCACAGACCAATAATCTTTGAAAACGAATCCTCCCCCTCCCCTTACATTCCCTCTCAAGGTTAATTCATTTTAGCGCAGACCCTCCCCTCCCCTCTGACAAGTGGGCTCAGAATGCCTTTCAATGTGACGGACATGGTTGATAGTTACTACGGGCCTTCCAGAATAAGAAAAACACCTTTGACATTTTTTTAAAAACAAATTAACGTCCGTTGAATAACAAGATGGTTCATAAAAAAATGAGTTGTTTTTTTTTTCATAATAGCAACATATTAAAGTTCAAATTTTGATTGTGTAACGGAAAAAGAAAATTAAAAAAAAAAAAAAAATACCGACACGCCTCACCCTTCCCCACCACCCCCTAAAGCAGCCGCGAAGTTTGCAAGTACACGTCATATACCCACACACTAACGGTTTAACCCTAGATGCCCCCCACCTCCACACACACGTATTAAACGCCGATGTATAATATTATTATTTTTTTTAATCTCCTCATTACATGACAAGTTATAAAACTTGTTTTCAACATGGTAGCAACACTTAAGATGACACAGTGACACAAATATTTTAACTATTTAAGACACACACCAAGACTCCACCCCCACCCCCTCCCCTTCCCCATCCTCCTCTCCCCCCCCCCGGTCTAATTTAACTCATTACACATACAGGCACGTACGCACACACACAATAATAATTATGATTGCACAACATGTACATGTCTTAACTAAAAAAAAACAACTCAATAGCACGGTCAATGTCATGATAGAAAAAAGAGAGAAAGAAGAAACAATAACCGCTGTAAATGTGATCGCTTCATTCATTGGGTTTGTAGATGGCTATCTAAGAAAGGTTGTCTTACCTTGCCCCGGGGGGGGGGAGGACCTCTGGATGAATATTATCAAAACAAGCTCGCGTATATATTGTAGCCTAACACCGGAATGGTTCAATGGATGCGAGGAGATGATGAGGAGACTACGAGCCTCATGGAACACTCGAAGGGATGTTGTGTGATATGTTGTGTGACAGTTGTGTGATATGTTGTGTGATGTGTGATGTTGTGTGATATGTAGTGTGACGTTGTTGTGTGATGTGTGATATGTTGTGTGATGTGTTGTATGATGTTGTTGTGTGATGTTGTGTTATATGTTGTGTGATGTTGTGTGCTGTTTTTTTAGATATTTCCGAACGGACATCAAGCTCGTTAGGAAACGGTTGCAATATTTGAAAGTACATCAAACATATTATTCATTGTTTTAATTCTGGGTTGGAGTAAAGGTGGATCAAGCTAGAGATGTCGTATATTATCCACACCCCACCACCACCAACACCCACCAACACACAAAATGGTTTAAGTCCCTGACACGGTTCCCTGCCTTCACAAATTGTGTTCTCTCTTTAATAGGGGCGGAGCTTTTACTTAATGAACTGTGAACACACGGCGATGTTTTTTTTTCGGGGCGTGTTACTACCACCACAGCTGTTTAACGATGTGCTGTTATTAGCCCCAGATGAGTCGTCTAAACTCTTAATAACATTATGCCAAACAGGGGCCCCAACACCTCTCCTCCTCACCCCCCAGCTAATAAACTCGTGTGTTCGCCCCTATGAAATGCACATGAAGAAAAAAAATATGTATTTGGTCGACTAGCTTGGGCCCCTTATGCCTGTCGGCCCCCCCTAATACTTGTGGGGCCCCTTATACTTTTGGACCCCCCCACCCACCAACCGAGCTGTCGCCTTCACGCTAAAACGACTCAGGATGGATGTTTTTTTAAAGTTACATGATGTAATGTGAAGGAATGATAAAGAGAGAAAAGGTAAAAACTTACGATTCAGAAATGTTTCAAGTTGTTTATTTTACTATAGTACCATGGTAGTAGATGAGTCTCGTATGTAGGGGAGATTTAAAAAAAAAACAACCAAGAAAATGGTTTCACTTTCTACCTAGAACAAACAACACATCACAAACACACCACTAGTGAAGTAATTTAACAGCGGTGTCAACTCACTTGACGGATCATCTATCACAATAGCATTTTTTTGTTTAAACAAGCGAGTTGATTTTATTCTGTCTTTTTTTTATATATATCTATATATATAAAGCCCTTGTAATGTAAAGGGTTTTCAACGTACTTTGGGTTATTGGATCACTTGTGTGTTTACATCCCGCCCCACCCACCCCCTCTCCTCCAGCCTTATACAGCCCTCTGAGTATCTTGTTCATCAATTAGTCATTCCATAGATTTGAAACTTTCAGATTATTATTAAAAAAAAAAAATAATTATAATTTTACATCCCTGTGTTGCTGGGTGGTAATAATTAATCCCCCCCCGGGCTGGTCCAGTTAAATAATTATGGAGATTGTAATGCAGAGGCGTAACTAGGGTGTGTGAGGAGGTCCCAATTCGAAAGTCCCCCAGGCCCCAGATTGAGGGGACCCCAAATATTTTTAACATTAATATTAAGTGCATTACCTCATGTCATAGTGTCAAATCTCAAAAAAAGCTGGGGCCCCCAAAGAGGCCAAGCCCCCCCGAGCCCCCTAATCCCTAGGTTCGGCACTCTTGTATTGTAATGTTGGTAATAAACGTTAGGTGGGGGAGGGCGGGCTAGGGTAAGATGGGAACATAATGAAGTGGATTATTTGTAAACCTGCGTAAAATGTTACTATTTTAATTTTTTTTTAATACCCTGCCATAAAAGTTGGCAGCTAAAGTAAATATGAGGTCGTCACCCTAGGTATTACTGGCTTTCAAAGACTTACGCCAACACACACACACACACACACACACTTTATATATATATATAGGGTAAGCCCCAGTAGTTGAAAGTATTCATTCAAAATTACCAGATCCAGTTTTACACTGCATTCAAATTTATTTTTATTTTTTTTTTTTTAAAAAAAAAGCTGTCTAACCAGTTTGTCATTGTCAGCAATAACTTGTCTGTGGCCACCCGGCCCCGTTATACATTGGGACTTTAATGATAGGGGGGGGGGGCTTTACATTGCACTACTTACTATTCATAGGACCAACGGTTGGTTTAGTACTGAATGTATTGGGAATCGACACACTCACACGATTCTAGTTGAACTTGGATATAGAATCCGCACACACTGGTGCACACACTGGTGCCAGGCCCGTAGCGTGCGGGGAGGGGGTCAGGGGGGCCGGGTCCCTCTTGCGATTTGTCTGTTTAAATGTATTACTTGCCCCCCCTGCTATTGCCTGGCCCTTGCTGTAGATGCCTGGCCCCTGTTGTAGAATTTTCACGCTACGGGGCTGACTGGTGCACACAATGGCACACACACACACTGGTGCACACACACACACTGGCACACACACTGGTGCACACACTGGCACACACACACTGGCACACACACACACTGGTGCACACACACTGGCACACACACTGGCACACACTGGTGCACACATACTGGTACACACACTGGCACACACTGGTGCACACACTAAAACACACTGGTGCACACACTGGCACACACACACAGGTGCACACTGGAACACACTGGTGCTACACACTTTGGCACCCACTGCCGCACATACTGCCGCAAATAAACCGACTAATTCTCTTTTTACAAGACGAAAAACTATATGGCTCAACCACTGCAAGATATCTGGTTGGTCCATTGGTTGTGTCTCATAACAAGTGCGTGTTTGTTTTAACACGCTAGTTTATTCTGTGTAGTTAATATATATATAACATGGGTTTTTTTTATTGTATTGAGAACTTCTTTTGAAAAAAAAAAAAATAGTGGAGAACCATAGCGTAAATATTGGCCTAACTTTGTTGGAGTTGAGACGTAAAGATGTGACGTCAATGTACTTATAACAAGATGTGACGTCAATGTACTTAGATGAAGATGCGACTTTAAATTGTCACAGAGGGAAGGTGGTGGGTGGACAGATGAGTGCAGCTTGTGAATTGAGGAAGTAGATTCCGTAAATCACATTTTTTGTTTATCCCAATTATCTTTATTATCATCACCATACACGAAGAATGTCTTAACTTGATGTCAATAAGACTTGAGATAATCCTATAACTTTGAGTAGAAGGATGTTCAAATTAATTCCCCTTGGATGTTCAAATCAATTCCCCTTGTTCCCATTTTTCGTTAGCTCCACATCGCTCTTTTTATTATATACGCTGCATGTGTTTGAAGATCATCGCGAAGAAAAGCACGTAATATCAGTATTGTACTCTGCCTTGTATTGTGTCTTAGTTCAGAGTACTACGACATCAATTAGGCCTATACAAAAAGTATGTTCAGGTAACGGTATATATAATTTAACATGTAATGTGGATTGTTAAAAAACAAAAACGATAATTCAGTGTTAACAGTTAAGACAGATAGCGTGTCTATACTGTGGTATGCTACAACAAACCTTACACAGCGGTATGCTAAAATACTAGTAAATACAGACTGCACACACACACAAACACACACACACAGTACAACTGTTGCAACTCACCTGGAATAGAACTATGTCCAAGCTGTTCAACAAACTTAGGGGGGTATTTAATTATCCAAAATGTAAGAATACGTACTCACAGACTAGTAGAACAGAACACATAAGAGGTTATAATACTTCTACGGAGGAGAGAAGAAAAACGAAGAAGAATTAAACAACACGGGGGGGGGGGGAAATAAAAAAGAAAGGAGGTATGGGAAGGGGGGGGGTGTTAGAATGCTACCAGGCAGTTTAAAAGACGAGTCATAGTACGGCTCAACATGTAGCCCCCGTCTGCGCTGTACCGACACCACCACCACCACTACCACCACCACTACCACCACTACTACCACCGTTTCAGATGAGAAGTTTCAACAACAGGCCAGACCACCGACACTTGCCTGGCGACACATCCCCCACTGGAGAATATACTGGCCACACCCACGTACCCCCTTCCCCCCCCCCAAACTCAAAACCCCCATTTTTTTAAGTTCTGTGTTTGTGTGTGTGTGTGTTTTTTTTTATTTGTTAATGTAAGCTTAATCATTCAAAGCCCGGCCCCACACCACCCACTCCTTCCACAAATAGACAGAAATAAATGGACCGAAATAGAGTAAGAGAGGAGCTAGGGTAAAGTGACGATTGCGGTGTGTGGGGGTGAGGGTGGGGTGAGGGTGGGGAGGGGGGAAAGGGTGTATCTGTGATCATTGAAATGTACGTATAAACCCCGAGATATAGGAGAGAGAGAGAGAGAGAGAGAGAGAGAGAGAGAGAGAGAGAAAGAGAAAGAAACCGCACAAGGCAAATTGGAAACTCCCGCACTACGTCATCATACAACAAACTCCCACCCAACCCTTTCAACCACACGATTTCCCCCCACCCCCCCCACCCATAGTCAGTCAGACTCCCACACACATGTAGGCAAAGCAGCTCGAGTCATTTCTTTAAAGACGGAACAACTCGGAGCCTCCTCGTTATGTTCTTGTTGTAGTTTGTGTGTGTGTGTGTGTGTGTGAAAAAGAAGAAAATAACATGTTTGGGGCGCGGGGGGGGTACATCTCATCCGTGTGTGTGTGTGTGTGGATTCCCCCCCCCCTTCCCATCCCCAAACAGCCCGCCAAATTTCGACCTCATTCCTACATGAGGAGAAGAATACGAAGAAAAAGTGTGTGTGTGTGTGGTGTGTGTGTGTGTGTAAAACCCTCCCCCGCCCCAGGTCGTGTCGTGTCTTATGACATGCTATGTAGCAATGTACGCGGTCAGGTCTGAATGGTACAGGTTCAGTCAGACTATAGTCTACAAAAAAAAACTCTTCATAGTCTAACAGCTCATCATCCCGTCTATAGAACTGTTCTATCCTGCCTGGCGTAACTTGTTCTAACCACAAGGCCCCCTAACTATATGTCCGAACTACAGGACTGACCACAGTCCACAGGTCCTAAACTCATGTCCTAGCTGCAGGTCCCGCCAACTTAACTATATGTCCGAACTACAGGACTGACCACAGTCCACAGGTCCTAAACTCATGTCCTAGCTACAGGTCCCACCACTGCACTCCATTGTCATGACCATTATGTTTTATATGATGTTGCCCTAACTATTTACCTAATATCTCTTGTGTGCCTATCTTAATCCAATAACTTATTAACTAATTACTAGCTGCTACCCTGCAAAACCTTTGCATAGAGTTATATCCCCTTAGGCTTCATCATAGGCTAGGTTATATTTTTTTTTGTTTTCGGGCAGATCCGATTTTTTCATGATTGTATTTTAAACTGGAATACTGTTGTATTAATTCTTTACTTTCGATTTAACGCACACTGGAAATGAGTATTATTATATACTAGCTGTGCCCTTGCAAAACCTTTGCATAGAGTTATATCCCCTTATGCTTGATCGGTAGGCTCGGTTATTTAATGGTTTCGGGCAGATCCGATTTTTTTCATGGTTTTATTTTTATGATATATTATGTTTGTCCAAAACAGGTTACAAGACCAGTGTTGTGGCCCCAAGAGTCGATCTTTAGTACGGGCTTAAGAATTATCTAAAAAAAAACTTTTTAGCCAATATTTTTTTAACTGGACAATGCTTTGAAATTATTATGAATTGTAAATTAAATGTACTTGATATACATGGCCCTATGCAGTATACTAGAGCATGCTGGTCTTGTATGTCATGACCATATATTCTGGAATGTTCTCTCTCAAAGTACACGTCAGCGTACTAGTCAAACGTGATCGATAGATGTTCGACAACTCCTTAATACGAGACCCTAATGTCTGAAATTACGGGCCCTGTTTTTCAAGATGTTCTGAGAATATGTTTCAAACACACTAAAACTTCCAGACTTACCAGTTTTCAGACCAGTTTCACGGGTTTAAGACACTTCCTGACTTTGAAAAAATAGATACGTATAATCTATTCAACATAGCTGAAGTTTATTTAAGTGTACAAACAAAATAATAATAATAAGTTTTGCTCTTCAGGCCAGACAACAGTTCATTCAACAGGTCGGACAGCAGTTCATTCAACAGGTCGGACAGCAGTCCATTCAACAGGTCGGACAGCAGTTCATTTAATGTTAAAAGACATTATGTCCAGCGGGTCCATCTATCCTGTTTACCCCCTCCCCAATCTAACAAGAATCGGTAGTATACCTTCCCCCCCCTCTCTCCCCCCCCCCACCCCCACCCACGCGTACTTATATGACCTGAGATCCGTTGATGCGTGGTGTCATTGATTTAAGCTGGAGGGAGGAGGAGGGGGTTGTAAAAGTTTGTAGATGAGAGCCCCACCCCCTCTCCCTACGCCCCGGGGGAGAGGGGGTGGTGAGGCGGATGTATTTATATATATATATATAGATTTTAAAGGATAGGTTTGATTGACCTCTAAAACTGTTGTACGTTTATCTGGTTCTGATTTATTTTTTTATTTTTGTGTATTACTTTAAGTCAGCACAAGCAAATTATTAAAAATCAGTTGGTCACGGTAGATCGTTTATGTGTGTAGTAGTTGTATATTCAGGCAGCGCTGAGTGTGTTGATTTGATGTTGTCTCTTGATGGGGGCGTCGGGTTCTGTGCGCCACGTGATGATGTTCTTATCTGTCTGGGGGGAGGGGGGGGGTCAAGGAAGAATCATCGCCTCGATTATGAAGCCGGTATTTACAGTTACCCCGTCAACGTTTATGAATCTTAAGCCAACAAAAAAAAAATCATTTCTTCTCCACCTGTCTAGGTGTGTATTGTAACCAGAGGTGGAATCAATGGCGGGCGCCGCGAGCGCTCTCACTGGGTCCCCCCCCCAACTTCGGAATGACCCGCGAATTTTTACTCTTGGGGCCTCTAAAATAAGCCCCTAAACATCTCACCAAAGCTGTCAGTATCTTGTATGTATGAATTTGGGGGTGTCTGTGTCTATGTCGGCTGCATGCATGTGAGCGGTATTTATGTAGGCTGCATGTATGTGGGCTGCCATGTATGTGGGCTGTATTTATGTGGGCTGTATTTATGTGGGCTGCATGTATGTGGGCTGCATGTATGTGGGCTGCATGTATGTGGGCTGCATGTATGTGGGCTGCATGTATGTGGGCTGTATTTATGTGGGCTGTATTTATGTGGGCTGTATTTATGTGGGCTGTATTTGTATGGGCTGTGTTTATGTGGGCTGTATGTATGTGGGCTGTATGTATGTGGGCTGTATGTATGTGGGCTGTATGTATGTGGGCTGTATGTATGTGGGCTGTATTTATGTGGGCTACATGCATGTGGGCTACATGCATGTGGGCTGCATGCTTCATGTATGTCTGCTGTATTATGTCGGCTGTGTCTATGTGGTTATGCTAATGGTGTACCTATGTGCAGAGCTGTTCTATAAATTATTGGTGGCCTGAGTAAAGCTATTGTCGCTAGCAAACATTAAGCTTCTAATAATCATAACCGCACCCCCCTCCCCCCCACCACCAATCTGGCAAGTCCTAACTATTAAATTATAATTAAAAAGTGCCCTAGTGAAAGTCTAGGGAGCCTCTCTGTATGTCTAAATGTTTGTTATAGTATGCGACGATTATCAACAACACAAGATATGATAATTAAGTTCCCAATAGTATTACGCCAAACACACACACACATACACACAACCGCGGCCTAACAACACGTCCGTGTACACATCAGCTACACACTGTGCAACACGCAACAACTTTAGACAAACATACAGGTTGTTATTTATTTATTCTTTCTTTCTTGAAATGTATCAACTCATACACAAAAATATATTTTCCTCGTTTCCTATACAGCTGGGCGTTGGGTTCAGAATAAAGCGATACTTCTAGAGGCACAATCTAGCGATGCTTCTAGGGGCACAATTTAGCAATACTTCTAGAGGCACAATCTAGCAATGCCTCTAGAGGTACAATCTAGCGATACTTCTAGAGGCGCAATCTAGCGATACTTCCAGAGGCACAACCTAGCGATACTTCTAGAGGCACAACCTAGCGATACTCCTAGGAGCACAATTTAGCAATACTTCTAGAGGCACAATTTAGCAATACTTCTAGAGGCACAATCTAGCTATAACTCTAGAGGTACAATCTAGCGATACTTCTAGAGGCGCAATCTAGCGATACTTCCAGAGGCACAACCTAGCGATACTTCTAGAGGCACAATCTAGCGATACTTCTAGGGGCACAATTTAGCAATACTTCTAGAGGCACAATTTAGCAATACTTCTAGATGCACAATCTAGCTATAACTCTAGAGGCACAATCTATCGATACTTCTAGAGGCACAATCTAGCGATACTTCTATTGGCACAATCTAGCGATACTTCTAGAGGCACAATCTAGCGATACTTCTAGAGGTACAATCTAGCGATACTTCTAGAGTTACAATCTAGAGATACTTCTAGAGGCACAATCTAGCGATAGAGAGAGAAAGAATCATCTGGGTAAAACTACTACTATCAGTCATTGATATCATCGGGGGAATAGAAATCAGGTTTGAAGTGGCGGATAAATTTGATGAGAATGTGGCGACGTCCGCGATTAGCGAAGGTCAACTTGACCACTTGCCATCTTGAACTAACATCGAAGTAGTTCAAGATGGTCCCGACTTGATCCATCCAGTAAACCTTGGCTGAAGGCGGAACAACGCGCAGACCAGTTTTATTTTTGAAATAAGAAAGGGACTTGGGGAGAGAGAGAGGGTGGGCAACAGTGCTCGATTTAAGAAAAAGCCAGTGCCGGGGTGAAAAAAATTTCTGCAGATGAAATTAATTAAAGCAGAGCCGGGGATGACAGTCCTCAGTGCCGGGGATATCCCCGGCATCCCCGGCGGTAAATCGAGCCCTGGTGGGCAATAGTTGCTGGCTCGGGTGACGCGACTTGGCTGTGAGCCCGATGGCATGCTGTAGGTTACGTGTCTCAAAACTCAACCAAGGTCCAGTCACCTACCTATGTCTTTAGCGGTGCCTTCATACCCATTGTACCTATTGTACACTAGGCGGTGGTGGTTTTTTTTTGTTTTTTGAGCCACCATATTGGTGGCCTGTACGGCCAAGATATGATCATTGTACCATTGCGGCGATTTCAAACTAAAGTTGCCTTTTTATGTGAAAGATTAAATAAAATTAATAAATGAATTACGTTTTATTTTCTGAGTGAAATGATCCCAGCATTTGGTGTGTGTGACGTGAGTGTGTGTGACGTGAGTGTGTGTTTCAAATATGGGTCAATGGATGAAAGAACAAAACTACGGCGATAGAACTAATTATATTTGCCAGTAAATTTAAAACGAACATTTTTTTTTACCTTAACAATGACACTTAAGTGGCCCAAATGCGGCTCCTAGGTCTACATGATGAGTTCTCTGTGGCTCCCAAATAGCCACATGGTTTTATATCATGGAAATGTTATTGTTCACATTTCCATTTGAAATATTAACAATGGTGCTTGCTCTTATATAAAGATAGATAAATAGATATATAGATAGATAGATATAGATATTGACATAGATAGATAGATATAGATAGATAGATAGATATAGACAGATTAGATAGATAGAGCCTCATGTGTGGCTGCTCCTCCTATTGCAGGTAATGATGTGCTAATATATTCCTCTACTTTGTTATTACTCTGTATTAATTCAACATTCTCCCACCCTTAAAACTGACAAGGATATTTTCCCCCCTTCTTCCTTCCTGCCAGTTATTTGCTGACAAAACAAACACGGAGCCAATGTGGGAAGACTGTATTGGTGAGAGGAGGGGGGGGAGGGGGGAATGTACCACGTGATCATAAACAACCAATTATCTAGGTCAATCCAGTTTGCAACGTTCGTTACGCTTGATGGCACATACGTTAAATATTTTTTTCCCCTTCTGATCAGATCTGAAGGCTGTGAGTTGAAATGTTGAAGAGACTAAAGGTTGCCGGTTTAAACCTTTCCTTTCAAAATGTTAAATGGAAACATTTTTATTTAAAAAGGATGTGCGTGCGTGTGTGTTCGACGTGTGTGTGTGTGTCACAGACAAGGGTTTACGTCAATTTACTGCGTGATTTCAAGTATCAGCTAGAGATGTATTGTGTCATATTATCCTCAATATAGACACAAGAGCCATGGAGTGGTCAGGCGTTTTACAGTGTGCGTTTTCCTGTATGTGAACACAAAAAACATGCTTTGAGGATTTGATGGGGATAGAGATAGACGGACATATGTTGAATGTAAGATTGATAGACAATGTTGAATGTAAGATAAATAGACAGACATATGTTGAATGTAAGATTGATAGACAGATATATGTTGAATGTAAGATTGATAGACAGATATATGTTGAATGTAAGATTGATTGACAGACATATGTTAAATGTAAGATTGATTGATTGTGAGCTCCTGTAGAATTACGAAAAAAAAATTCAGAATGTGAACCTTGCATATCATCAAATATTTTTTATGGGTCACTTTAGGCCAAGCTTCGGAGTCATTCTTAAAGATTAAACTATGTACTTGTATACCTCCCCCCACCCCACACACACTTTTAAAAGTCCCCCCCCCCCGCCTATACTCATTCATAATAAATACAATCATATCATGGCCAAAACAGGTAAATACATGTATTCCCCAAATGTCTCTAAAAGTCTCTGTCTAAGGACTATAGCTCACGTCAACCTACTAACAATGACAATGTCGGTCATTAGCCAGTGTAGTTTCGAATCTATGAACATGTACAAATTAAAACATTAAATAAAGATTTAACAGTAATGGAAACAGATACACAGTTTAGAGACTATTTTAATCAAACGTTTCAATCGGTAAATTTCACTGACATTCAGTCGTGCAGTCAAAAAGTAACATTCAGGTATAAAAATTCTTGACATATTTGAAGTCAGCAACCCCCGAGCAACATATAGGTCAGAGTAGTGGTAGTAGTAGTAAAATGTACCTAATGGGGTCAGTGTAGATTCAAATGTATTGATCTTACATCGAAACTATGAAGTCGACACAGGATAAAGACCATACGCCTTACTTAAGGTGCAGCCCATTGATTTTTATGACCCCCCCCCCCTTTTAGTTTTGTCAGAGCGCCCCCCCCCATTGTTTCAACCCTTGGTAGGTTTCGCATTATATAAAAGAAATATTGAGTCAAGGGGGGGTCATCAAATACCCTCTCCACCCCTCAATCCCCTAAATAATAAAAGGGGATTCCCCTACTAAGACTCCCACCCCACCCCCATGTAATTTAGAAGTGGACAGATTGGACTGGTCCGAGTGTCGGAAAATAACGTCTACACCCAGTCGATGAAGGTTTACAGCCTGACATCTACCCTGTCAACAACATTAGCGTATTATAATATATATAAAAGCGATTTGGGCTCTGCGTTAAATCGAAAGTAAAGAATTAATACAACAGTATTCCAGTTTAAAATACAATCATGAAAAAATCGGCTCTGCCCGAAACCAAAAAAAATAGCCTAGACTACCGATCAAGCCTAAGGGGGGTATAACTCTATGCAAAGATTTTGCAGGGTTACAGCTAGTTATTATTATTATGTACATGTACAAGGTGAATCCAGCCCTGGAAGTTGCTGTTGTTGTTTTATAGCCGTGATATAACTGTCAGTCTAAACAGATCAGTTTTTAGAAGAGTCATGTTGTTGCTGTGTTGTTGTTTTCAAAAGTTATTTTTCTATTAAAACTTGGCGCCGTACCGTTTACACAAACACATAACTATACAATCAACATGCACACACACAACTATACAATCAACATGCACACACACACACACACACATACACTCAACGCGTAGACACCCAACTATATACTCAACATGCACACATACAACTCTATACTCAACAAGCACACATACATAAATATACTCTCAACATGCACCCAACTATATACTCAACATGTACACATACAAATCTATACTCAACATGCACACATACAACTCTATACTCAACATGCACACATACACAAATATACTCTCAACATGCACACAACTATGTACTCAACATGTAAATACAAACTCGTTACTTTTTTTTTCTAAAGCTAGTGGAGTGTTCCCCACACGCAGGGCCTTCTTCACCCATTTGTCCACCCTGGAGACGCCCACACGCAGGGCCTTCTTCACCCCTTTTTCCACCCTGGAGACGCCCACACGCAGGGCCTTCTTCACCCATTAGGTCCACCCAGGAGACGCCCACACGCAGGGCCTTCTTCATCCAACATGTCCACCCTGGAGACGCCCACACACAGGGCCTTCTTCACCCATCAGGTCCACCCTGGAGACGCCCACACGCAGGGCCTTCTTCACCCATCAGGTCCACCCTGGAGACGCCCACACGCAGGGCCTTCTTCACCCATTAGGTCCACCCTGGAGACGCCCAAATGAAGGTTCAGAAGTATTAGGGGGCCACAACAAACAATACTTGTCGGGAGTCCTGACATTGACATTTGTTTTTAATAGGGAATATACAGGGGAAATGTGTGTGGGGCGGGGGGGGGGAGAGAGTCCAAAACAGCGGAGGGACATGGTGGTTGTTATTCCACTAGAAAGGCACTGCCGTTAGAAAAAAAAAAAAAGGCATCACTCTAATCAATTAAGTGACCGTCTTAGATGCCCCCCCCCTCATCTTTGTTCACCTCCGGGGGGGGGGGCATGTTAATACGGCTCTGTCCGTACATGTTTGTGCCAATCTTTAAGTGCACTGTAAAAATTGAATGTGAGTCCAGTGTGTACCTGTTTGGTGAGTCCAGTGTGCACCTGTTTGGTGAGTCCAGTGTGCACCTGTTTGGTGAGTCCAGTGTGCACCTGTTTGGTGTGAGTACGTCCTTGTTTGGGGCACCGTTAGCTATTTATTTTTGCGCGCCAAAGCGCCAAAAGTGATTTGTTATTGCAGCTGAAATGCTGAGAGACATAATTCCACGTGTTACAATAATGACCCCGGTAATGTGTAGTAGTACAAACCAGTTTTTTTTTTAAACTGCTGGCGGGTGTAAATGAATCTTCTTGAACGCGGCCATGTGGGAGCTGCACGAGGCGTAAACAATCTACGAGATAACCACGTGATCCATCAGATAACTCGTACGCCCGGTTATGGCGTCATCGCATGCGCTATTAGGTCCTTCCAGAAACTGCTCTTTTAATGTAAATTTAGCGGGAGACGATTAAGTTTCTTGGAGTGAGCTTCATCTGGAATAGCGGCCCAGATTTACAGCACGCCGGTGTAGCCACGGTAAAGCCTGGGCCGGCGCCCTAGATTTACAACACACTTGTTCAACAACAGAAAGTCTTAAAACAGCGCATAGATTTATTACACGTTAGATAAATTCTATGAGTCGAGTCGGAAGTCTCGGATTTACAACATACCTGGTTCTTGATCAAGGGGACGCTATTGAGCGACAAAGTCCAAGGTGTGAAAACTCAAGATAATATTTTCAACAAACTAGTTTGAATACGGGAATGTTATTAATAATGATTAAAGTCCATGTGAGGATCATATAAAACACTACTAGAACGGCTTTTCTTGCGCCCTACTTTCAACCCCCCCCCCCAATAATTAGCCCATGTGACCATGGAAGACATAGGCAGATGACTAGACACACCGTGATTCGAACCCGTCACCTACACATGCAGATCGGGCTTACTGAAACAATGTCTTAAGCCTCTTTTTATTAATTAATGTTCAGAGCAAAGCTTAGAACTACGAAATGAAGCAAAAAGACCATTTAATAGAAAAGGCACATATGGAAAATGAAGAATTTCATGCACCTCAGGGGAAATTGTACTCAAACCAGGACTTCAACTGTACTGCTTGATCCTGAATTCACAAAAAAAAAAAACAGATATATAAATATACACCCCATTTTAAATTTTATAAGCAGTTATCTCCTCCCGTAGAGTTTGATCATGTTGATGAAAATGATTGATATACAATAATAGGGGGGGTTGCCTCCCCTGATGTTTGCCTGACTAACGAAAGTCGGTGTTTGCCTGACTAACGAAAGTCGGTGTTTGCCTGACTAACGAAAGTCGGTGTTTGCCTGACTAACGAAAGTCGGTGTTTGCCTGACTAACGAAAGTCGGTGTTTGCCTGACTAACGAAAGTCGGTGTTTGCCTGACTAACGAAAGTCGGTGTTTGCCTGACTAACGAAAGTCGGTGTTTGCCTGACTAACGAAAGTCGGTGTTTGCCTGACTAATAAAGGCCGACGTTTGCCTGACTAACGAAAGTCGGTGTTTGCATGACTAACGAAAGTCGGTGTTTGCCTGACTAATAAAGGCCGACGTTTGCCTGGTTCATTTATTTCTGCATCACGTCTTATGACAAGTGTTGAGTATTGTTTCCTTACTCAAATTCTTTTCTTCCAAAAAAAACGAATCTTTTCATTTTCTGGCTTCAAGACATTTGGTAACAAAAAACAAGCAATTTAAGTCTTTTCCGTTTCGGACAAAGGACATTTTAGAGCATTTTCGCTGGACAAAATCCGTATTTTTTTTTCCGGGTTACAGTCATAAATATTGCTCCACGCGCATGAATTTCGATAAATTTAGAGATGGAAGTAATCATGTTGAATAACTATTACAAAAATAAATAATGATTACGCCCCTTTGATTAGCTTTTATTATTTATATTTAAATTATAAGCAAAAACGGTACAAAAGAAACTCTTATATTTTTGGCTCTGAGAGGTCATATTGCGAAATGGACTTTTGATGTACACTTGGCAGGCCAAGACCTACAAAATGATATATACATCATGGGTCTAGGACTTATGGTTGCTGAGATATAGGGCGCTCCTTTATTAATATAGCTTATATAGTAAAAAACGGTACTAAGCCCCCTTTTACGGCCCTCAGAGGTCAGATCGCGAAATGAACTTTTGCTGCACACATGGCAGGCCAAGACCTACAAAATGATATATACATCATGGGTCTAGGACTTATGGTTGTTGAGATCTAGGGTGATGACGGACAGACAGACAGACAAAACGGGGACAATAGAGCATTTTTTTCGAAAATGCTCTAAAAAATAACAGTGCTGTGTATTAGAAATGGTGCGCAATTTTTTTACAAAATAAATAGATTTTAATTTAAGCAACAAAAAAAAATTTGTGTAAGAAAATTGCATCCTGTTGGAAAACAAAAGGGTCAAAGCTGTAAAGATAAAAACCAAATATTGAATGTCAGAAGGTAAAGTTTGCTGCCACTACATCAAATATTGAATGTCAGAAGGTAGAGTTTGCTGCCACTACATCAAATATTGAATGTCAGAAGGTAAAGTTTGCTGCCACTACATCAAATATTGAATGTCAGAAGGTAGAGTTTGCTGCCACTACATCAAATATTGAATGTCAGAAGGTAGAGTTTGCCGCCACTACATCAAATATTGAATGTCAGAAGGTAAAGTTTTCTGCCACTACATCAAATATTAAATGTCAGAAGGTAGAGTTTGCTGCCACTACATCACATATTGAATGTCAGAAGGTAGAGTTTGCTGCCACTACATCAAATATTGAATGTCAGAAGGTAGAGTTTGCCGCCACTACATCAAATATTGAATGTCAGAAGGTAAAGTTTTCTGCCACTACATCAAATATTAAATGTCAGAAGGTAGAGTTTGCTGCCACTACATCACATATTGAATGTCAGAAGGTAGAGTTTGCTGCCACTACATCAAATATTGAATGTCAGAAGGTAGAGTTTGCTGCCACTACATCAAATATTGAATATCAGAAGGTAGAGTTTGCTGCCACTACATCAAATATTGAATGTCAGAAGGTAGAGTTTGCTGCCACTACATCAAATATTGAATGTCAGAAGGTAGAGTTTGCTGCCACTACATCAAATATTGAATATCAGAAGGTAGAGTTTGCTGCCACTACATCAAATATTGAATGTCAGAAGGTAAAATTTGCCGCCTCTACATCAAAAATTCACTAAAAAAATCAAGATATCCAAAAAAAAAAAAAAAAATCGAAACAACAAAAAATAAAAGGTTCGAAGTAAAACTAAAAATAAGATTTATCCCAAATGTGCTGCAGAGATATTTATTATCTAATATCATTAATGTGTTCGTTAATCGAATTTCTTCACATGAACAGGTAAATGTGTGTTTGAAGTTTATATGTTATTTTTAATTTTTTTTTTTCAAGTATGTAATCATCAAGTCTAAAATTATTTCCTCCAGACACACAAATCACATTCCAACCATATAACTTATAATTTAATTTTTTACAACATTTTTTTCTTTCGTTTGTCGGTGTTAGCGACAAAATATCGATCTTGAAATTCTTTTCTTAGTTTTGTTCAAACGGTTTTCCAATATTTTCAAAGTTTTTTTTTTTTTAACTGATATACTTTAAAGAAACCAACTTCCTATCGATTTATTTATCTAGCATGAAAAGCAAGACATCAGACATGTAAGACAGGTAGACATTGCATCCTAGATTAAGATATTAGATAATAACACAGCTAGACAGTGCATCCTAGATTAAGATATTAGATAATAACACAGCTAGACAGTGCATCCTAGATTAAGATATTAGATAATAACACAGCTAGACAGTGCATCCTAGATTAAGATATTAGATAATAACACAGCTAGACAGTGCATCCTAGATTAAGATATTAGATAGTAACACAGCTAGACAGTGCATCCTAGATTAAGATATTAGATAATAACACAGCTAGACAGTGCATCCTAGATTAAGATATTAGATAATAACACAGCTAGACAGTGCATCCTAGATTAAGATATTAGATAGTAACACAGCTAGACAGTGCATCCTAGATTAAGATATTAGATAATAACACAGCTAGACAGTGCATCCTAGATTAAGATATTAGATAGTAACACAGCTAGACAGTGCATCCTAGATTAAGATATTAGATAATAACACAGCTAGACAGTGCATCCTAGATTAAGATATTAGATAATAACACAGCTAGACAGTGCATCCTAGATTAAGATATTAGATAGTAACACAGCTAGACAGTGCATCCTAGATTAAGACATTAGATAATAACACAGCTAGACAGTGCATCCTAGATTAAGACATTAGATAATAACACAGCTAGACAGTGCATCCTAGATTAAGATATTAGATAGTAACACAGCTAGACAGTGCATCCTAGATTAAGATATTAGATAATAACACAGCTAGACAGTGCATCCTAGATTAAGATATTAGATAATAACACAGCTAGACAGTGCATCCTAGATTAAGATATTAGATAGTAACACAGCTAGACAGTGCATCCTAGATTAAGATATTAGATAATAACACAGCTAGACAGTGCATCCTAGATTAAGATATTAGATAGTAACACAGCTAGACAGTGCATCCTAGATTAAGATATTAGATAATAACACAGCTAGACAGTGCATCCTAGATTAAGATATTAGATAATAACACAGCTAGACAGTGCATCCTAGATTAAGATATTAGATAGTAACACAGCTAGACAGTGCATCCTAGATTAAGATATTAGATAATAACACAGCTAGACAGTGCATCCTAGATTAAGATATTAGATAATAACACAGCTAGACAGTGCATCCTAGATTAAGATATTAGATAGTAACACAGCTAGACAGTGCATCCTAGATTAAGATATTAGATAATAACACAGCTAGACAGTGCATCCTAGATTAAGATATTAGATAATAACACAGCTAGACAGTGCATCCTAGATTAAGATATTAGATAGTAACACAGCTAGACAGTGCATCCTAGATTAAGATATTAGATAATAACACAGCTAGACAGTGCATCCTAGATTAAGATATTAGATAATAACACAGCTAGACAGTGCATCCTAGATTAAGATATTAGATAGTAACACAGCTAGACAGTGCATCCTAGATTAAGATATTAGATAATAACACAGCTAGACAGTGCATCCTAGATTAAGATATTAGATAATAACACAGCTAGACAGTGCATCCTAGATTAAGATATTAGATAATAACACAGCTAGACAGTGCATCCTAGATTAAGGGGCGAAGGGGGCGGCGGGGGGGTGAGCTAAGTTTCTTATGGACACATTTTGAAAATAATGAATAGCTGATAATTGATTAAAATTAGGGCCTTAGACGCCAAGCACACCCCCCGCCCGCCCCGCACACCCAACATTGGGCAAGGAGGACCCATGCGAATAATGGCTCCGCCACGTTTATGATCCCATAACTAACTGACCGATAATTTTTGAGTGCATATCATAAGTGGTCATAACACAGTGATTTCATCTCCCCCGGTGGTTGGGAAAACGGGGGGGGGGGGCGCATTGCGGTTGAAAAATATCATTTTATCGGGCAGCTTTTCCAAAAAAGTTGCCCTTGACTGCACGCCCTAATCCGTCGCGGAAGGTAGGTCAAGTTGCAATTGCCCTTAGCGACAGGTTTTGAGAACTGCTGATGGAAGTTTTTTTTTTTTGGTGTGGCCTCGTACTGGAAATAATTCTTTGACTTACACGAAAGAAGGGAAACCTGGCCAAAATAGTTATAAAACATTTACTGATACTATTATCTTCCTCACTGTTCACAGAGGCTCTGTAGATGTGTGAGTTTGTGGGAGATAAGTGTTGCCATGGCGATAGAACGCCAGGAAAAGAAAATATATTGGTTATCGCGGCGCCATATTGTTTAATCGCGTTCTGTAGCCTTCAGTGGAAAATTAAATGAACGGGATAAGTCGATGTATCAAAATATTTTAAACTTTAAACCAAGACAGAGTAAGAAAAAAAAACACGCGTATGAGGTTTTAGTAAACTTATATTTCTATAAATATATTTATTAGATCATTAATTTCACAAAGACCAGTTTAATATACCAGTTATAAGATATACCGGTTATAAGATGTACCGGTTATAAGATATGCCGGTTATAAAATATGCCGGTTATAAGATGTACCGGTTATAAGATGTACCGGTTATAAGATGTACCGGTTATAAGATGTACCGGTTATAAGATGTACCGGTTATAAGATGTACCATTTATAAGATGTACCATTTATAAGATGTACCATTTATACGATATACCGGTTATAAGATATACCGGTTATAAGATGTACCAGTTATACGATTTACCAGTTATAAGATGTACCATTTATAAGATGTACCATTTATAAGATGTACCATTTATAAGAAGTACCATTTATAAGATGTACCATTTATAAGATGTACCAGTTATAAGATGTATGTACTATCAGATCTCCGGAAAGAATGGGTACAGACGGTACACTGCTCCCTGGGCCATTGGACCTTAAAGGGGCGCCGTGGAGTATAAAGGGGCGCCATGGAATATAAAGGGGCGCCATGGAGTATAACGATATGTGTATGTGTATGTATATGTGTGAGTTTTGCATGCAGAGTGGCGCGAGGGGAAATGCAGTCGGGGAATGGGGAGAAGTCTAGAGAGTACAATACACTAATATTCAATTGTCCTTTCTTCCCCCTCCACCCTCCCCGCTTCCTAACTCCCGAACAACACCCCGTGAGGAGCCGTACAAATATTGTTTCAATCCAATGTTATCCAAGTCAGCAAGGTAGTGAACTGAAATGAAAATGTCAGAGTTAATACAGACCACATGTCAGATCTCATGACAAAGTTTATGCTGCTGCTTTGAAACCATTGTTTTATATATATATATATATATATATATATATATATATATATATATATATATATATATGCATAGGCCAATACATGAATTATGTTTTGATGATTCAAATAGTGAGAGATGTGAAAGGGACAAAAGGGTGGGGGTATGTCCCAATGTAAAAATTGAAGAAACCGGTGATTAAGTCTCACAGCTGGAGAATCTGATGTTTATAATTTTACAGCTGGAGATACGGATACATACAAATGTATATAACCACAGAAATGAATCTTCTTTTGCAATCTAGAGATCGTGTACACTGTACAGTTAGAGTAATTAATAATGTTTTAAAGAACTGCTACAAAAATGTATGATGTTTTAGAGATATGATTAATGTTGAGTAAAATTCGAGAAACAAAACAAATTGTCTACATCTTTAAAGTAGATGAAGTGAGAAACAAAAACAAAGTGTCCGCATCTATAAACTAGATGAAGTGAGAAACTAAAAAAAAAGTGTCTACATCTATAAAGCAGATGAAGTGAGAAATAAAAACAAAGTGTCTACATCTATAAAGTAGATGAAGTGAGAAACAAAAACAAAGTGTCTACACTCTATAAACTAGATGAAGTGAGAAACAAAAACAAAGTGTCCACATCTATAAACTAGATGAAGTGAGAAACAAAAACAAAGTGTCTACATCTATAAACTAGATGAAGTGAGAAACAAAAACAAAGTGTCCACATCTATAAACTAGATGAAGTGAGAAACAAAAACAAAGTGTCCACATCTATAAACTAGATGAAGTGAGAAACAAAAATAAAGTGTCTGCAATCTATAAAGTAGATGAAGTGAGAAATAAAAAGGTTGCACGTTTAGCTTTGTTTGCGATAGAGGAGATGTGTGGACGGCTACCGTCATAAAAAGCACCTCACAGTTAAACATTTGGTTGAACTGGTTTCTACAGCTGGACATGGTATAGATATGGGGGTACTGGGACTGGGGGTTGGGGGGGGGTAAGGAGAGGGGGTGTGTGGAAACTTTCTTTGTAAGATGTAACATTATGATAAGTTGCGGGGTAATGTGGTACAGCTACAGAAATGACGGATTGAGAACCCTCTTGCACAGCTTTGTACACAAGTTGTACCCCGAGCCTATAAAAAAAAAGGTTAGTGTGAGCTAGCGTAAAGATGTGGTTAGAATCGTAGAAATTGTGGGATTTGGGAGGTGTGTGTGGGGGGGGGGATTTGCTGCTCAAAAGCCTAAGATCTTTTTATTTTTTATGAAAAACATAAAATGCGTATGATCTAGGTTTGTGATCTAGGTTTGTGATCTAGGCTGTTGTTGTTGTTGTTGTTGTTGTTTTAATGTAAATGAGCAAAACGTCAGAGTCCCAACAAACAAACAAAAAATATAAAAAAAAAACCTAATGATTTATTCAAGTTAAAAGTCTTGTGTGTGTTGTGTGTGTGTGTGTCTATATGTTGGCACTAACACAGAAAAATGTCTCGAGTTAAGGAGATGAAAAGACAAGAAAAAAAGGGGGAAGGGATGGGGAAGGAGAGCGGGCGGGCGGGGGAGAGGGGAGACAGGTGCTTCTTTCAGTGGTTGGGAGAAGGGGGGGTGGAGGTGTGGATGGTGGCGCTACTAGGTCACGTGTTGCTTTAAGTTTTGTATCGCGAAATATGTTTGTCAGCTGTTTGTTAACTTTTTTTTTTATATTTATTGTTTGTTAACTTTTATGTTTTTTTAATTATGTATGTGTTTTGAGTGTTTGTTAACTGTATAACTTTATACATGAACTTTTAATTGATTAGCTATTTGCTGACTTTTGTAGAGCAATTCATGTTTTAAAAGCAATAAAAGAAGATAATTAATGATACAACTAAATGCCAGTTTTCTTGAGTTTTCAAATTAAAAGAGTGTTAAACCGTAAGTTAAAAAATAAAAAAAATGATGTATAGCCTGCCTTTTGATATGTTGTAACATTTTGGTGTATAATTGGTTGAGGAATGTTCCCTCCAGAAGGCTATTTCTTGAGACATTTCCCCCTTTCAGAAGATATGCTGCCCTAAAGATGAGGGTTGAGAAAGAGCCAATGCACGTGGAAACACTACATGGAATTGGCTGGGAAGGTGGGGTTTAAGCGCAATTTCTGAATCTAACACTACTTAGAAGAGTTTCAATATTGGCGCTCGATCTAAGACGACTTAATTTAAGTTCAGCTTTAACAACTGTTTTTTTTAAACGTTGGATAATTTATCATTGGCTCTCTTTCAGCGGGGTCGTTCTAGGGCCACGTGCCCCAAATTCAGCCAAAAAAAAAAAAAGACTTATTTATAGCAATGTGCCAACACTGCAATTAAAATGTAAGGAAGTGATATTTTAGTCACGTGCCGACTGATGATACTCTGCGTGCCGACTCGTGCCATAGATTTGCCCCCCCCCCCACTGGTCTAGGGAGCGAGTGGGCCCCTTTAGTTTGTTTGATACTAAACGGATCTCAATCTAACAATGGTTCTCACTCTTTTAACACAAAACACAGTGGTTTATGCGGCGAAATGACAATTCGTCTTCATTGGAAATTCTATTTATTAAGGATATTTTTTTTTTACAACCAGAGTAGACACCACCAGCCAGTGCCGTAACGAGCTTAACTCGCGCCCGGGGCACAATACCTTTTAAATACATTTTTAGCGCCCCCCCCCATTCGAAAATCATAATATTATATGTAAAATATAAATTTGGCGCCCTATTGTGAGTAGCGCCCGGGGACATATGTACCCCCCGCCCCCCAGCTACGCCTCTGCCACCAGCGTCAAACTCATACCTTCCACCCCACCCCGCTTCCATAATTACCTGTTAGAAATTTCATAACATTTAGAATATAAATTCCAATAAAAAAAGTTACAAATGCCACCTCAAGATGTCACTTTAGTGTCACTGGTTTCAATAAAAGATGTGACAAGAGATCTTAAAAAATAGTGCACACGGTTACTTAGACATGCTCAAAGATGTCAGTTTAATTTTTTTTTTTTCAAATAATCAATTGGAATAAATGCTCTCATCCAGACAGAAAATATTTCACGTTTTCCTGCACAGGTGCAAGAAAGCGATAATTAAAATGTGCCCGTTAACAAATAATAATTGATAAGTGAAGATGTGATAATTATTGTATTGAATAACTATTTATCCTTACCATTAGAGGGCAAATCATTGACAAAGTAGTCTGATGACCTTTAGCATCTCAATTCTGAAATGTCATTCGCCAGCGAAAACAAAATGGTTTCGCCATTTATTGATGATAAAAACATTTGTTGGACTATATGTTGAGTCTGTAAATGTGCACCGACATCCACTGGGATATTTACATTTGTCAGAAAATGTTGAGTCTGTAAATGTGCACAGACATCCACTGGGATATTTACATTTGTCACATACTCTTATGTGATAACATTCCAAAACGTATAACACCGAGTCCAGTGCAGGATTTACGTTTCAGCTACACAAGCTATAGCTTAGGACCGTCACTTTTTTTTGGAGTGGGTGGTGGTGGTGGGGGGGGCATAACAATTGTCCAAGTGAGCAATTGTCTTGTATACTTTTATATTTGGCACTGAAATACACTATCTGTACTAATAAAGGGCCCCATATCTCACATAGCTTAGGGCCTTATCAAGTCTAAATCCGACCCTGACCGAGCCATACAAAAAGGTAAGACAACAATATATTATTATCTGTGAACTCCCCATAACCCGCGAATTTTTGAAATGTTGAAATGTGCCCCCCCCACCCATTCAATCTCCCGTTCATTACCCCACCCCCCTAAATTCCAGTCATTTTAGTCGGGGGGGGGGGGGCTGAGCTGAGATGTGTTCAAGTTGTTCGCTAGGCGAGTCGTCCAGAACTTTTGTGGTGAGAAGTTATATGTGGATGTTTTATCGAAGTTATATGTGGATGTTTTATCGAAGCTATATGTGGATGTTTTATCGAAGTTATATGTGGATGTTTTATCGAGTTCATTAGCACTAGGACAGTTTTTTTTTTATATTGTCGCCTCTACAAACTGTGACACCCAATGGTCGAAGCTTCAAAGAAGTTTTACAGTTTGAATTCAGTAATACACAGCAAGTAATATAATCTCTCCTTCCCCCCCCCCCATTTTTTTCTGAAACCAAGAAAGACAACCCGAAAATATTATAATGTAAGCTTTTCACTTTTAATTAAACATTTATTTCTCCTTTGTCTAATTCTAATTAGATCTATACTTGCTACTGAGTTTCATCGAGTCCGTTAGTAGTGTGACATTCAGAGCCGGTCCTACACCTTAAGACACCCCTCAACCAATGTCCCAGAATACTGTTTCATAGATGGAACGTAATAATGCATACGGCAAGGTTAAACGCCCACCCCCCACCCCAACTTTTTCCCTCCCACTCCCCACCCTAAAAAAAAAAGAAAGACAACCCGGAAATAAATCAAGCAGACGTTCACTTCCAAAAAAGCAGACGTTCATTTCTAAAAAAGCAGACGTTCACTTCCAATAAAACGTGATTTATTTTTGCTTCTATTTATTCCTCAAAAAAGACACAAAAATCTTTTAAAAGTACAACAACCTGGATGTTGAGCAGTTGCCCAACTTGCAATATAAAAAATAATGTAAAAAAATTCTCTCATCATGTACAGGCATACATAAAGGATTTATTTTTCAAAATAAAAATCTAAAAAAAAAAAATAATTTTTTTTACCGTTAATTATAAAAGCTTTTAAAACAAAAATAAGAAATCAATCCACAAAAAAATGATATTTTTTTTTGTTGTATCTTTGTCAATGTCTGGCGCTCATTAAAAAACGATTTTTCGTTTCAAAATCCACCCCCACCCCCCTCCCTCGTCGGCCATCCCCTCCTCACCGCAATATCTCGACATAAAGTTGTGCTGCCAATGGATCAGATCTAACTGACCCACAAGAGAAGTCTTTAAGAGACTGTCTGCCGTGTAGACATCATCAGAGTTGGCAGAATGTTGAAATTAAAAAAAAACAAACGACAAGGAGAACAGGTGAGAGAGAGAGAGAGAGAGGGGGGGAGGGGGGATTTGAGAGAAAGTCAAGCCAGTGAAGATCACATGGGATTACTTCGTTACTGTCTCATTGGCTACTTGTTAGCTGGTCAGCCATGGAATGTCTCTCCCATCTCTTCTCTCTCCCTCCCCCCCCCCCTCTCTCTCTCTCTCTCTCTCTCTGAGCATGTATAATGCATGTATAGCTGTTTATTTTCCTGCACTGAATTGACTGCCTAAATGGAGTTTTACCTGGCCGACATACTCATTTATTAATTGAATGTGTGCAAGGTCGTCATAGGTCTAACATAAAAATAATTGTATATTTATGGGGGGTTCTTTCAATAAGTAAATATCTGTGAATCGTATCATCTGGTGATAAATTATCATTATCACACATCATTTCCCCATTACACGTTTTTTTCTACGGGGGGGGGGCAGGCATTCTACAGCAGGGGCCAGGCAATAGCAGGGGGGGGGGGGCAGGTAATACATTTTACTAAGTAGAAAAATAAGCAGGGGGGCAGATAAAACACAGGGGGGGCAGCCCTCCAGCCCCCCCCCCGACCCACACACTACGGGCCTGGGGGGTGGGGGTCTTTAGGGACACTAACAGGGACATGACTCGCCATCCCTCTCTTTGTCACGTGATTTCAAGTAAAGTCGCTACAGACGGCCCACCGGGATCTGGACCATTCCCTCCACATACGTATTGGTCTTCATAATCAGTTATGAAAAAATTATTATTGATTTTATGCACTTTGATGACTAAATTACGGGTACATTCTTCATTCAAATTACAGTTTCAGACGTTCATTGGTACTCCCTGCAGGCTCGCAGGCCTTAGACTCAGTGCCTACTGGATAAGACGGCCATGGATGTGGATGTGCTGTGTTTACACCTTTGCGTGAATGTGTAAATAAGAAAACGAACGCATGTGCATTGCATGTGCGCCAGTTTTGTGCATTTGTGTGTGAGTGAATTACGTTGCTCAGTTCAAACTATTTTTTAGTAGAAAGAAAAAAAATATCTTGTAACTATTAAAGTAGTCTTTGAAATAAAAACATAGAATGCTGAATTAAAATAAAAACATAGAATGTGGAATTAATATAAAAACTAAATAGGCGATAAAAATAAAATTTTAATAAATTTACACGTACAATGTTAAAAGTGTGTAATTCTCAATAAAATAAAATGTAATTAAATTCCAAAGTGTATTGATCTTTAAAGCCGAACAGTTTAATGCCTATTAAAGGCATACGTTAAACAATCAGAAAAGTCCAAATATTATTCTAATTAAGTTTAATTTATATTTAACATAAAAAAGTGCAATACTCAGTAAAAGGATAAACATTGTCCGTTCAGTTGTTGTTGTTGTTTTTTTACACTTTGTGGTATGTTCACGATATATTTTTATGAGTTAGAATAAATTGCTAACAGGTCAAAAAAAAAATTGATCTTTCTTCAAGTGATATTCATTTTCAAAAACAACCGAAAAAATTATGTATACAGACGCAAAATGACGTGAAATTGGATGGACGCATTACTTAGATATTTATAAGTCACTGTGCTGTAATTGACATAATGAAAGTGCTCAGACGCAGTTCTCATACAAATACGTCGTCATAAGTGATGACAGTGTGCTAGCATAGACACAACAAAGGTCACATGACAGTGTGCTAGCTTAGACACAACATGGGCCACATGACAGTGTGCTAGCATAGACACAACATTAGACCATGTGACAGTTTGCTATCACCGTGTGCCCAGCGAACGTTGCAATAGTAAATTAGTTTCAAAGAATTTATCTAAGTGATCACATGAAGTGTTTCATACGGTGTAGCTAGTCTAATGGCAGGTATAAATCTTGAATACCCATAGTTCAAGTGTATCAGAATTCGCAATGTATATATCCACATATGAAATAAATAAGTTGAACTATCATTGAAAAAAAAAAAACAACAACATGTTATATGTTTAAGTATCAGGTGAGTTCTACTGAATTGTGCCCTAACAGTGCACAATATCATATACAATGACCGCTGGTAACTCGGACAGAGACGAGTGGAGATGACATCATGTCCATACAAAATAATGCTTTCCTATCCATCCATGATTGCACACAAGTACAAAAATGTGCGTCCTTGTACATTGGGTCAAGCACGACCCCAGTCATCGGTCAATATTTACATTGACCTGTGGTCTGAGATCTGAACTTGAGGTCATTAAGTTTCAAAATTAGTGTGCCACAGAGTGACTATTCTTTCTGAATAAATGGTTATGGTATGTGTATGGTCAGGGAAGAGCATCAGGGTGCAACTGGAGACAGATAAATGGGAATGTCCCAAGATCTCCTCTTCCTGTCAAAAGTAGCCCAACACATATGGCCGTTGTTAGATAGATCTAGTGAGAAACCATGGATATCTAGATATAACACCAGGATAGACAACCAAACAAAATTTCATTCTAGCCGTGTACGGTTTAGGCTGACGCAAGGGTTAAACAAAGTTGCACTATTATATACATGCTTGCTTGTTTTCGTTCGTCCATTGTTTATTCGGGTTTTATTTTGTGTTATTACTGTTGTTTTTCTAAAATTTCTCTTTTTCTCGGTAAAATTTACGTATAATAATTGTTTTGGTTTATAAATCTAATTTTAAATATAATAAATAACTAAGAAAATGGTCAATAATTGTTCTGCATACGGATGCAAAAGTGGATATGACAGTGTTGAAAAAGCGGAAAGTAAAGGAGTTTCTTTTCATTCGTATCCATTAAACAATGTGGAATTATGTGAAAAATGGATTAGAGCTAATCCCTGCCAAAATTTTCAGCCTGGGAAATATTCAAAAATGTGTTCGCTCCATTTATTGCCAAGTGATTTTGTTAGTTCTGGTCTACTAAA
>JAGDYQ010000094.1:3811153-3824652 GCA_021962125.1 Bulinus truncatus | reverse complement strand
TTTTTTCAAAGCATTGGGGTGGTTAAAAAAAAAAAATGATAAATAAACTGATTTTTAGCACGACCAATGGACACAAATATTGACATTTGTGATGAGAATAAAAATCTTGATAGCTTCAATTTCTTTTTTAAAAAAACAAAAAACAGATTATAATGTATGAACAATTAAATTTTCAAAAACTAATAAAATGTTGGACTGTCCTTAAAACTTTACTGTATTTGTTTTCAATGACTTTGGGGCTGACTTACACAAATACACAATTTAACACAGTCCATTTAAGCAATAAAACTATTTCTTTTATTACCAGTAGTAGTATCTTTGAACATTATTAAATGGTGAAAGGGGGGGGAACAAATTCTACATGTAGATTTACAATCTGTTAAATTTTTACTCCGTAAAGGGCATGAGTCTTGCATTTGTTTGTTTTTAAATGGCATCAATGAGCTAGCTAGTTTACTTAATTTTTATGTCCATTAGGGGGTTGTAAAAACTATCAGTATGCTTGCTCTGACGGTCGCTGCATCGCTAAGGAGTGGGTCTGCGATGGTGATGGGGACTGTTCCAGTGGGGAGGATGAAAAAACTGCAGTGAGTTTTGGACACTTTACCCATTTTACACAACCTCAACTCTTAATCTCCATCAATTTAATTGAAATAAATTTTTTTTATTTTGTTAAATCATTCAGATATAGACTTACATGTCCTTTAAAAAAACACATGTTTTTTATAACAATTAAAACCCCATTCGTAAAATCATTATTTATGGTATCCATTGTTAGTGACAAGTCAATGATAGAAATATTAAAATGAAATTAATATGAGCTGTTGAATGTGCTAGTTCAAGTTGTATTATTTTTTTTGTTCATTTCTTACTTGTAATAATAATAATTACAAGTAAGATAATAATAATTAATACAAAGTCCCAACAAGTAAAATGCTCTGGGTTTTTTTTTTTAAATTATGAATTATAGTCTAATTAAATAATTAGCTATTTTGTTCTCCTATTGCTGTTCATTTGATGTATAGTTTTAAAAAAGGTATTCTCTACTTTTATGTTAGTCTTTTGTCCATTTCACACCCGATAACTTTATACCTAACATCTTATGTTTTCTCCAAGTTCAAAGTTATTGAAAGTTTTTGTGTCAATGCATTTTTCGCTAGGTGCAACCTGTACAAAGGAGCAGTATCACCAAAATAAACACTGCATAGAGCAGAAACTCCACTGTGATGGAGATGATGACTGCGGGGACAACTCTGATGAACCTGCTTTCTGCTGTAGTACTCTCCCCTTTCACCAGAAATACTTACATAATTAGCACAGAATAAGTATTTAACAGAGTGGGATCCTCATTTATTAAGCCTAAGAAATAAATGCCATTTATAAAATGTTTGCATCGAGGATGATGCAATGACTTTTCAGGAGGAGCTGGGACACATATGTCATTCGTCCACAAAACCGTAACCTTAACCATTCCAGAATCTTTATATAATATTTTCATGCCTTGATTTAATGCCAACAAAAACACCTTTTTTTCAATTATTAAAAACTTATTTTTTTCCCCTCATTTTATTGTGGATAGTGTTTTTATCACTATGCCTCGACAAATGTGAGCTTCTGATAGTCTGTTGAGATTGAAGAGGTAACTTTTTGATTCACAGCGAAAAGAAAACCATTGTGGAGAGGATGAGTTCACTGTGAGTATGAGACCACCTGCATAGAGATCAGCAAACGCTGCAATGGAGATTTTGATTGCCTGGATCACTCGGATGAGGATGACTGCCCCGTCGTCAGAAGACACACACTGTCTGCTCCCCATCTCGGTTCCAGTGCACCAACAGGCTGTGCATTGATGAGGCGCTCCTGTGTAATGGAAATGACGACTGTGGGGATAACTCTGATGAACCCTCTGCTTGCGGTGGGTTCTTTTTTTTTTTGTATTTTTTAATCATTGCTATAATCCTGGCTGAACGGAAAAGTTAATTAGACCTATCACATATATATATATATATGTAATTGTATTAGACCTATCATATATATATATGGGTGTGTTATTGTTCCAAAAGAATTTCAGTACTTGAGCTAATATAGTTACAAGAATTTTTTACTGAGCAGATACAGACGTGTTAGTTACAGGCTTGGGAAATGAGTAAAATTTAACTTGCTTAGGTAACATAGGGAAAAGAGTAGTTTTTGGTTTTGCCGCAACATATTGAGTTAAAAAGAGCTTGGCTAAATATTTTATTCATCGGAAATTCCAACAACAGTTGTTTCATTTTTTTTTTTAATGATTTATCAATAACTTGCATTATTCTTAATTAACAAACGGGGGAAAAAATTTTCTTTCAGGTATTGATGAGTGTAAATCCAAACGCCCAGTGTGCAGTCAGATCTGTATTGAGAAGAAAATTGGTTATGAGTGCAAGTGTCATCCAGGTTATCAGTTTCAAGAAGTAGAAAATGTCACCGGCCCTGGTAATAGCAGCCAGAGAGCATCACAAAACAGGAAATGTATAGGTCAGTTGCTGGTTTGCATTTTTTTTTTTTTTTTAAAAATGATTACTCCCCAGTCCATTTTTTTAATTACATATTCCTGTTAACTTGCTTATGTTTTATAAACAAACTGCCATTAAAGCAGACAATGATTCTTCAAAGAAATATTAATTAAGCAGTGTTTTTGTTTATTAAAACTTTAATGTAATTTATTTGTTACTGTTTATGTTAGTTTATTGAGAATTTCTCTGAAAATGTTAAAGAGTCTTGACCGAGAATTATTTATTTATTTTTTTCCAGACATTGATGAATGTTCAACAACTTATCCATGCAGCCACTACTGTAAAAACACAATTGGGGGTTTTAAGTGCAGCTGTGCTGATGGCTACACCATGTTGAGTGATGGGATCTGCGCAGTAGCTGATGGTTAGTGGTGTGCTGGAATTGTTTGTTTGTTTGTGTAATTTTTTTAGAAGATCCCGTGGTGGAAAAAAAAAAATCAGGCCAAGATCTAGCTTTGTTTTATGTTGTGTTTAAATTTACACAACACGAGTTAGCCACCTTGTTCTTATAAACTGTTCTTCTCTAACTTATATGAACTCTTTGGCTCATCTATTACATTTGATATCATCCAGGCATAGAGGTTCAGCTCCTGGTATCCAACCGTACTACCTGAGACTCATTGGCACCAGCAAGAACAACGTCACCACGTTCACCAGCTAGCTGAGGAACTCTGTGGCCGTGGACTACGACTGGAAGGAGCAGATGGTGTACTGGTCGGACATTACCAATGACAAGAGCAGCATCTCCAAGGATGGGCTACAACTTTATCAACAAGACCAAAACGTCTGTAAGATACATGGGGGTTTTCTGCTTTTTTTTTTTCTTGTCGTTTATGTATTTAGACATAATGAAATCCACAGCTTTGTCACCAAGTTCAGTTTGAGTTAATATCTTTATTTCTGCCCACAAGAATTGAAGATTGCATTGTTGTAAGAGTATAATATCACGGCTAAATATTGTGTTATCATTTTGTTTGTGCACTTCAAATTAATCTTCTGACAACATTTTCCTCCCCCGATGTCGATTCATGTGGTTAACTCATAGTTGTTTTGGTAGTGAGCTCAATCTGTATGCTGTGGCCTGTCCTATGGGTTGCAGGCTCTACTCCTGGCATGTCTCCCTCATTGCCTCCATGGCTATTGCACCATCCACTAGGGTGGGGGGATGATAGAAGGGCACCATAAAACCGTACCACTAGTAGCTAATAAGAACTAAGAGGTAACATCTCATTCTTACAGGGGGAATTTACAGGTCACATCTTATTTAAACAAAAAAATATTCTGAGCAAGGGTGTTTTGGCATTTAGGGTTGACTCTTTTTTTTTTTAATGTTTACTTTTGTCACTGCTAAATACTTGAAATGTAATTCTCAAAGTTGGTTTTACTTGTATTTACTGTTCAGACTTCTTGAGTTTCATCATTCTGTTCATAGATCTTTCTATTTCTGAACTGCACTAACCATTGCTAAAAAAAAAGAATATATTCACAGATGACTGTTATCTTGTAAGTATGATGTAGTGATTATGATTTTAACAGATTTACTAAATGGCGGTAGCTGACCCCCCCAAGTGTTTTTATCTGCAGGCTCCAGAGTTTCTACACACCAACACTGTAAGAAATCCAGACGGCCTGGCTGTAGACTGGGTTGGCCGTAATTTGTACTGGTGCGACAAGACCACAGACACCATTGAAGTCTCTAAACTTGACGGCAAGTACAGGAAAGTTTTACTGAGGCAGAAATTACAGGAACCACGAGCCCTTGAGGTGAGTAGCTTGTATACTTTCCTTTAGACTTGTCAAGACATGAAAGTTTTTCTGTCATATTTCTATGCTTATCTTCACCAGCTTTTTACTTCTTATAAGTATCAAATATTGTGTCATTAATGAAAATTAATTTTGAAGACCGCAATGTCTTAAATCTCCCCATCAGACCCATTTTTAGCATCAGCTAATTACCAAAATTAAACAGCATCTTTAAATTAATTTTTTTTTTGGCTGCATAAAGTATAAGTTACTTATCTTTTGTTGAAATTTTATGTTGCTGTTTTTTTGTGATTTTCGTTACTAAATAATTCATCTAAATTATTGATGTTTCTACATAAGTGGTTCTTGTTTTCATCCAGGTGTTCCCACAGAAAGGTTACCTGTTCTTCACCGACTGGGGCAACACCCCCCACATTAGTCGTATGAACATGGACGGCACCGGGCTGGTGCAGATCATTAACGAAACCATTGCGTGGCCTAATGCTCTGACTATTGACTATGTTACTGAAAAGGTAAAACAACAAAAATTGTTGAAAAGTTGTTGTTTTTTTTTATACATGACACTGTAGTGACAACTTTTTATTTGTTCAGAGGGGTTCCCAATCTTTTAAGATTTAGGGGCTCTCTATAAAATATGTTTGGTTTTTTTTTTTTTGCACCCCACATGTTAAAAAAAAACATTTAATGAAACTCCAGGCTCAAACTGATATTTTATTTTCCATATGACAGGTGATTATTGATTGGTATTTTGGTTTAAAGTGCGATTACACATATTTATTTTGGCTGAAAATAAAACTTAAGTTATATACAGATTTGTAAAAGGAAGTAGTAATCTTAAAGCTTCCGTGTTTAAATTCAGTGCAAGTTTTGAATTGACAACTATAATTCATACTATTCTATGGGTAAGCATTTTTAATGCAGTTATCATGTTGACCGACATTCTATTAATTTCTCAACCTCCTTCTTCAATAATATATATAAAAGTGATTTGGGTTCTGCGTTAAATTGAAAGTAAAGAATTAATACAACAGCATTCCAGTTTAAAACACAATCATGAAAAAATCGGATTTGCCTGAAACCAATGATATTTTTGCCTACTGATCAAGCCTAAGGGAGATAACTCTATTCTTTGCAAAGTTTTTCCAAGGCACAGCTAGTATATATATATATGTATATATGTGTATGTGTATATATATATATGTGTATATATGTGTATGTGTATATATGTGTATGTGTATATATGTATATGTGTATATATGTGTCACTAATTAATTAACTTTTAAAATGCATTTATTAACCCAAACTTTTTAAAATTAAAAATAAAAAACTATCTGTTCATTTCCATCTTATGAAAATGTGATTGTGAAAATATGTTTACTACTGTACAATATGTTTCTACCAATTATTGTTCAACTAGCTTTTTATTTTTTTTTCTTTAATATTCATTTCTATTTACATGTGGGTTGTGAAAAACCAACAGTTTTCATAATCTGGGTCTAGAGCCCTAAAAAATAGGAATCCTGCATTCTGAAAATATCATAGTCCCTTCTCCAAAACATCCACACAGTCAAACTCTCTATAAGTGATGTAAACTGCTAGTACATTCCCTTCTCCAAAACATCCACACAGTCAAACTCTCTATGAAGTGATGTAAACCGCTAGTACATTCCCTTCTCCAAAACATCCACACAGTCAAACTCTAAGAGTTGGAAACTGTTAGTATTGTTAGTTAAGAAGTACTTGCAGAAATCTCTTACTCTACTTATTTCAGATCTTCTGGGGAGATGGAAGCTTGGACTATATAGGGATGGCAGACCTTGATGGCTCCAACTTCCGATACATCATCAAAGACAACAAGAAGATTCCTCATGTCTTTGCTCTGGGTATCTTTGAAGGTTAGTGACTGGATAGTGGTAATCAAATTGTTGATTGTCAAAACCTGGACTTGAATCAGCATTCTTTTGATTGGCTACCACTAATTAAACAATCTTGTCGACACTTGCAGACTAGAATGGTTGCATGTTTTTTTAAAAAAAGAAATTTAATAAAAAATTTTACCAATGAGAGGCTGCATACCTAATGTCCCTCCATCAAAAGTGAAAAATTATTCAAACTCATTGTGGCTACTCATAAGCTATGTCTGTGGTATGAATATAAATGCTAGGGATAATCATTTTTTGATTTTCAATCATTTCATTTTTCTCAAAAAAAATCGCTGTTTGGGATAAGCTGATAATGCATGCGGCCCTGCAGTTATACCATTTAAAAAAAGTTTGTTTTTTACAGTATTTTTTTTAAACTTCTGTTTCAAAGAGCAGATTAGAAATCTATTGTTTTGTTTTTCTTATTAAGTTGTGAACAGATGTTGATCGGAGAAATTTAATGCATTTCGTCTGCAGAGCGTTCTCTACTGGACTGACTGGGAGAAGAGTAGCGTGATGTCTGCGGCTAAATTTTCTGGCAGCAACATCACCAGAAATGTGGACTTTGTCCAGAGGCCCATGGACATTCAAGTTGTCCATCCTTTAAGACAATTACCAGGCAATTTTTAGATTTTTTTTTTTAGATAGTCTATGAAAGTCGAGACATTTAAATAGAGATGTATTTCTTCTCCATTCTGATCACGTCCATATATGGTCTATCACAATTTATGTCACCAGTTGTAGACAGTAAGAACATGTCCCCATATGACTACAATAGTCGAGACATTTAAATAGAGATGTATTTCTTCTCCATTCTGATCACGTCCATATATGGTCTATCACAATTTTATGTCACCAGTTGTAGACAGTAAGAACATGTCCCCATATGACTACAATAGTCGAGACATTTAAATAGAGATGTATTTCTTCTCCATTCTGATCACGTCCATATATGGTCTATCACAATTTTATGTCACCAGTTGTAGACAGTAAGAACATGTCCCTATGTGACTACAATAGTCGAGACATTTAAATAGAGATGTATTTCTTCTCCATTCTAATCACGTCCATATATGGTCTATCACAATTTTATGTCACCAGTTGTAGACAGTAAGAACATGTCCCCATGTGACTACAAGCAGTGCCTGTACCTGTGTCTACTTAGACCCACCCTGTCGGGTGGAGGAGTGGAAGCGGTCTGTGCTTGTCCTGAGAACCATTACCTGGCCAAGGATGGTAAAAACTGTATAGCCAATTGTACCAGGTGAGTAATCTCTGGTTCAGATTATCTACATTTTATGTTTCCTTTTTTTTTTCCCCTTCAATCTTAAAATGTAATTAGCTGATGGACTAGCGCAGGCTTAAAAGAAGATTATGTACATTTTTTGAATAGAAAAAAAAATGTAAACTATGGTAAGCAGTACATTTTAAAAAAAAATATTAAATAAGTAAGTGTTAAACAAGAAAAATTAAAAGATAATTTCTATCTTCAGATCAAAACAAAGGGGGAAAATATTCACAGCATTTTTCTAATATCTGTAGTATTCGATTTTTCTTTTTACCAATTTTACTGAATGAATCAATTTACTCATTTTAAATGTATTATTATAAAATAGGCTACACTCTGTGTTAATCGCTAACAAATGTTAATTTCAGCTCTCAAATTTTATGCCCAGCAAGCTCTAAGTGCATTCCGTTCTGGTGGAAATGTGACAATAACACTGACTGCCCAGATGGCAGCGATGAACCTCCTGAATGTGGTAAAGAAGAATGTTTTTGATTGGTCTCTTTGATGATAAGTAATGAAGAATAATTTTGATTGGTCTCTTGATTATAAGTTGGCATGGGAAGTTGTTTTTTTTTTATTTTAGACAAAAGTCAAATGGATGGGTATAGATTTAGACAGATGTCTCTGTGGCTTTATCCAAGTTTAGTCTCTAATTTTAATAAATGTCCCCGTTGACCTGTCTTAATTTTTTTATCGCTGTCATGATTTGCTAAATCTACCAGGGGAATACTTCTGCAGTGAGTCTGGCCTGTTTCAGTGTAGCAATGCCACATCAGCTAAGGACTGTCTGCTGCCTAATCAGATCTGTGATGGTAAATCCCAGTGTCCAGATGACTCTGATGAACTCAACTGTGGTCAGTTTCTGTGTTTTGTTCATTTTTTCGTTTTTAAAAATGGAATCTTAAAAAAAAAAAAAAAGTGTTGCCTGTTTGATAGTTTTACTTCTACGGAAATCTTTAAAAAAAAAATGATACATAGCTTGCAACTATGGGTGAAATGGCATTGTTTAAGGGCTAAGACATAGGTCTGTGACATTTTAATATCAATGAAAGCTAGTACACATTTTGCATTATATATTTCTGCTGATCTCTAATCAAAATGCCTTAAAATTAGCCAGGGGAAGTATATGTATCTAGAGCATTCAGCTAGCAATGCCATTTATAGACATATTTGATATGACCTATTTCGTATAGCTAATTCTGATCTCTAATCAAAATGTCCGGGCATTATCAGGGGGGGAAGAATAGGTATCAGGGCATTGTGTTATCAATATTATACAGTATCTTGAGAAACCAGACTATTGTGTTGGCAATATTATACAGTATCTTGAGAAACCAAGACTATTGTGTTATCAATATTATACAGTATAATGAGAAACCAGACTATTGTGTTGGCAATATTATACAGTATCTTGAGAAACCAGACTATTGTGTTATCAATATTATACAGTATCTTGAGAAACCAGACTATTGTGTTGGCAATATTATACAGTATCTTGAGAAACCAGACTATTGTGTTATCAATATTATACAGTATAATGAGAAACCAGACTATTGTGTTGGCAATATTATACAGTATCTTGAGAAACCAGACTAATCTTAAACTTAAATTGTCCTGTGGACTTAAACAGTCCCAAAGCGCTTTTAATTATAAAAAAAAAAAAAATTATTCCTCTTAGTTCTTGAGAGCCGTCGCAGCAGATGAAATAAAAAATTCTTCTGTTTCTGAAACCGCTGCCTATTAATTAGTTGTGTGGCTAGCCCAGCCGCCTTTACTTCACCGACAAAATGGGGTACCCTTTTAGGGATTCAAACCAACTTTCACCAGGTCCAGGGGGAAATTTTCCAGGTTTTCACCTAAGGTTGAACCCAGGACCCTCAGCTCCTAAACCGCCTGTCCCCCCCATCCCCTGTTGCTCTACCATTGACCTGTTAGTGTTTATTCCATTAACAGATAGCTACACCTGCATGGAGCACTACAGTAAATGCCAGAAGGATAATTTATGTATCCCCAACTTTAAAATCTGTGATGGACACCCTGACTGTTCAGACAAAGAGGATGAAAAGAACTGCCGTAAATAAAACACATTATTATTTTTTCTCAGCACATAGTGTTGTAAATTATTATTGTTGTGTCTTTTAATTCAAACTGCCATATTTTCCATCTTAATTTGAGACCCAAAAATTAGACTTTCTCAAACCATTTCTTAATATGTAAAAGTTGAACCCTGCTTTCAGGCCCAATTTTTTTTTTAAAGAAAAAATGTCTTAAACATTGAAAAATACATTGAATAGTTTTAAAGTAAGTGTTCACCAACCTGAAAACTTCTCCCTAGAACTTTCTGAAACATAAAACACTAAACTGTATACAGAAATGGAACTAAATAGTGCAAATTAGTGTGTTTGCTGACCGGAATAAGTCCATTATTAATTCCTTTCTTTTGATAAATGAAGATCATTCGAGTTTAAAAATAGACTACAGCTTTTTCTATGATAATAAAAAAATATCGTCAAACTTAACATCTTAATAGTATTAAACACTAAAACATTGTTACAGTTTTAAAAAGATAATTGCTGAGACTCGGTAAGACAAGCACTTCAGTCGATCAGAGTATTGCAGGTAGACAGGAATGAGTTATTCTTTTCTTAGCTAAAATTAATATTTCAGAAGGTTGCCTTCAGATATATTTCATGTTACTCAGGCAAAGTAAATTTTTTTTGTTTTGTTTATTAATGATTGGTTAAGATCTTTTTTTTTCTATTTATATTGACATTTTAAGTAGATTTTTTTTTGGTCTGTTTGTATTTGTCTGTTGTGTATTTGTTCCCTGGGAAAAACTCTTCAAACAGCGAAACTGACAATCTTGGCTGTTCTGCAGTAGAAACCTTGACTTGTTTTGCATTTACCATTAGAATATCATTGCATCAAAACAGAGATGGAATCTGTGAGGTCCTTAGATATCAGAATTTCCGGCCTATGGACTCTTAGCTTTAGTTCTCGACAAACCCAAAATGAGATATTTTTTAGCCAAATATCTTTGTTGTTAAAAGCAAGGACTTGCCCTCTAGTTGATCTATTTTAATGTTTCCTTTTATTGGTGAATTGATTACATGTGTACTATTTCATTTATAAGAGTTGAACTGAACATATTAATTCTCACATTTATTGTTTTCTTTTTGGCTTTTGAACATAACCTTTCAGTTTTCTGAAGGAAATCATGAATTGCTTATTATTATCTTTCAGTAAACTAGATAATAAATGTCCAAAGTGATGAGGATTATCTTACATTAGTTCAATTTGAAATAGTTGGCATCAGTTGTTATTGTTTTTAATCTTAATTTTTTTTGTCAGAATATTTACTGATTATCTTTTGGCTAATTTGGAATAAATGGTGTGGCTAGTAACTTTGAAATGTACGATAAGTTTTCAATTGTAAAATCGGCTGTATCCGTGCTCACTTAGAATCTGGTTTTCTCAATACTAATAGCTGTGACAGAATGCAACGCCAGCCAATTCAAGTGCAACAACAGCCGCTGTGTGCCGTATGTCTGGAAATGTGACAATGATGATGACTGCGGAGATGGCAGTGACGAGCCTGAAAACTGCAAGACATCCCCATGTCCAAAAGATTTCTTTAAATGTAACAGCACCGGACGGTGTATTCCTGAGGTTGGTTTTTTGTTGTTGTTGTTGTCATTTTCTTTTTTTAATTTCACTGTTAAATTTGTTAAGTTGGGTTGAGGGGTTGGAGAGTTTCACTTTTAATTCTTGGATTAGTGCCTGTAGCTTTCTTGAATACATTTTTTTAAGAGACTGTTTATATTGACATATTGGAAAGCAATTTCTAAAAAAATCATTATAAATATCTAATAAAATAATAGCGATTTGGGTTCTGCGTTAAATCGAAAGTAAAGAATTAATGCAACAGTATTCCAGTTTAAAATACAATCATGAAAGAATAGGATCTGCCCGAAATGAAAAAATAATCTAGCCAACTGATCAAACCCTAGGGGATATAGCTCTATGCAAAGATTTTGCAGGATACATCTAGTATATATATATATATGTACTGTGAAATTTCTAAAGAATGAGACAAGACCCATTCTAGATGGTCATGCTTTACAATTTGTCTTATTCATTTTATTTTCCCAGTCATGGAAATGCGATGGTGACTATGACTGCAATGAGCAGGATACATCTGATGAAGACTCTGAAGAGTGCCGTAAGACTTACCTCTTTTCTTTGTGCTCAGCTTTAAACCAGATATTCTGCCTTGTTTTGTTTTTATAATTTAATTACGAGCTGCACCGTAATACTTAGAAAAGAATATGCTCATTCAAACATTTCTTTTAGTAACCGTCAATAGAATTACCAGATTTGCATCACACTGTGTTCAGTTTTTTTTTCTGTACTTTTCAGATACTCAGACTTGTGACCCAACGTTTTTCCGCTGCAAAAATGGCCACTGCATACCGGGTCGTTGGAGATGTGATTTCCACGATGACTGCCGAGATGGGGGTAGCGATGAGATGGATTGCGGTGAGCATCTATTCAATGGTGTCTTGTCCTCTCATTTTAAGGGGTTTATCTAAACTTCATCTTGATATGTTTAAGATTACTTTTCTTCAACTTTATATGTGGCATCAAAAAAAGTGTGTAATAATCTTTTAATAATCTTTTACCCATTAGTTCAAGAACATTACTGAGACTTTAATTTAATTAAGCAAGAAATGAAGTGAGGTTTTTTTAAATTAATTAATCTGCAACTGTAGTCTAAAAGCTTTGCTTTTGTTTCAGGATTAGATTTTTTAAATATAACAACATGAAATGAATCACATATGTATTTTATTTATGTTGCCTTTTTTTATCAGCCAATAATTCAAAGACAAGCCAATGTTTTTTCGGGTTTTTTTTCAGGTTCTCTCACAACTGTTTATCCACTACAGGTTCAAGTGTTAACAATTATGAGCGGCAAATGTGTTCCCAAGTCACTTTATTATAACGACGTATTTGACTGTATGGTTAAAGTGGTATATTGGTTGTAGTAATTTACCGACCTTCTCCAGATCTGTGGCGCCTCTTAAACGACAAAGCTGGGTGGTTCTGATGATGCTGGCATTTCTGGAAAGTTTATATGCTGCAATGGTATAAAGCCCCCACAAAAAATTTTGTGCACTCTGTTTCCAGATGTTAGTGACATATTCCCCACCTACCACGAGGAAAAGCTGATTATTATACGTTGTTGTTGAACTCGTATTTGAAAATTATTATTTACGTTGGATACTTATTTCTGGCTTATAAACGTAATTAATATTGAGCTTATTAGTCATTTAAACCATGACATATATAATAAATTCACTTTTTTATCCCTATTCAACTGTTCGACTACACGATCTGACTCCACCCTTTGAAAGAGGCTATATTATTTATTTTTATTTCTATTTTTTGGTTAAAATGATCAGTAGCAGATATATTTGTTTGAATTTTTATTGGATTAAGACTAAAATAATTTTTTATTTGACCATGTTCAAAATGATGCAAAGTCTTATCTAATTTTTTACCGGAAAAAATATTTTAATTTAAAATTAATGTTGACTAATATTATTTGTAATATTAATCATGTTTCAACTTTTTTTGATTGTATCGGGTGGTATTGAGAATATGAACTTAATAAATCTCTTATGTGTTTCCCTTTATTTAAATTACTAAATTTTATATATTGCAAAGTTCAGTCCAGAACCATTTAATTTGTATCCCTAAATTGAAATGTGATGGGAGACGACTAGCATTGATGGAACAGATGAGATGCATTGTGGTCAGTTGTTTTTCCATCTCTCTCTCTCTCTCTCTCTCTCATGTATGTCATCTTTTGAGCGCTACATCTTAAAACACATGTACATGGCACTCGATTACTTTTGTTTTTTCTTGCTTCTTGTTTAACTCTAATTTCAATCCCACAAATTTTTATCTTAT
>JAGDYQ010000094.1:3807816-3810653 GCA_021962125.1 Bulinus truncatus | reverse complement strand
AAAAATTATGTTAAGCAATTGAATGAGACCGTTCATGAAAAACCAATGAAAAAGCGAAAAAATAATTAAATTGACAAAATAAAGATTTTAAATTAAAAAATTTGTTATTAAAAGTTTTCAAACTTTAATTGCGTTTGTGTTTATTTCATAAAAACATAAGTACCAAATATACAAAACTGCTATTAAACATGAAGACTAACGCTAAACACTTGATTGTGTGTCAGCCTAAACCGTATTTTTTAAAATATTGGTTGTCCTTCCTGATGCTATATCTAGATTTCCATGGAGAAACTATCATAGAAGTTTAGGGCACATGAGCAAAAGCATCGGGCTTGGCGCTGGTTGCACTAGATTTAACAGGAATTAGTACTGTAGACCTGAAGTTTAGGTGTGTGTGTGGGGGGGGTGCTGCCTAATTTGCCTACCCTGCTCAAATAATCTATATAAATAATAGCGGTGTTTGTTCTTCGTTAAATCGAAAGTAAAGAATTAATACAAATATATTCCAGTTTAAAATACAATCATGAAAAAATCGGATCTGCCCGAAACCAAAAATAACAGTCTACCGATCAAGCCTAGGGGGATATAACTCTAATGCAAAGGATTTGCAGGGTACAGCTAGTATATATTATTATGTACACCTTAAAAAAAAAGGGGGGGGGGGAGAGGAGCACTGTATTATTTAAAAGCTCACTTACCTTAATAATTCAGGTGATAATGAAAACACACACTGTGATGAGGGGGTAAAATATGGAAGGAAGTAAAACTAGAAAAGGTCCTTTAATGTAATTTAAGTGGTGGTTAGTGTATCGGTGTGGTCAGTAAAACGTCCACTGAATCCAGAGCACATAGCAGTAGCAGTGTGATGAAAAGAAGAAATACTATCTTTGTGAAGTTCTCTTTTACACCACCCCCTTTCCTTGCCTTTTTTTTTTCTCTCTCTTTCCTTGTGAATCTAAAAAAACTCCCAAGCTATTCTTAGTAGGACAAGGGAGAGAAGTAATGCTAGGAGTCACAGAGAGTTATCCCTAAACGAAACGTTTTTTTTTTTTTAAAAAAAAAAGGAGGCGAAACAATTTCTGTGTTAGGTGAAGGTGTGGGAGGGGGGGAGTGATGTGATGGAGGGAGAAGGTGGGGGGGGGGGGGGGAACAGAGAGAGAGTGAGAGAGAGAATAGGTCGACTAGTTATATATAGGAAAACCTGATGTGAGAAAAAAAAGGGGGGGGGGGCGGAGTGAAAAAATTTTTTTTTTGTTCTGAACATGTCATCCATCTGATTGCTTGTTGGCTACACAGAGATGTGTTTAACACATCTTTATTTAACACACAGACATACACACAGACATACACACGCGCAAACATACAGACCATACATAAATATATCTACGCACATGTAAACATACATATTTTTTTTTGAAACACAGTGATATCTATTACTTTAGGTATTTCGCTATTATTATTGCGATCACAGAATACAATGGAAACCAACCACCACTTTAAACAAAATAAATGGCAACAATACAAATAAATGCAAAAAGGGAGATGGTTAGGGTGGCAGGGGGGGGAGGCGGGGAGTATGAAATGGGAATGTGTGGTAGGGTAGGGGTTATCTGATGTGCGAAATGAATCTGTTGTGCCGCTGAGTTTTGACTCCCTCATTCCCCCTACCCACACCCCTCCCCACCCTTCCACCAAAAGACTCTCGTTATTCCCATCCTTTCTCCCCCCCTCCCCCCATCCTCCTGTTCTTGGTGTGAGAAGTTGGCAATTGTAGATGAGTAAAACAACAAAGATGTGCAGGTCTGGAGGTAGTTGTGTTTGATAGAAGGAGTGGGACTGGTGGGGAGGAAAGAGAGACTGGTGGGGAAGAGAGAGAGAGACTGGTGGGGAAGAGAGAGAGGGACTGGTGGGGAGGAGAGAGAGGGACTGGTGGGGAGGAGAGAGAGGGACTGGTGGGGAGGAGAGAGAGGGACTGGTGGGGCGGAGAGGGAGAGACTGGTGGGGCGGAGAGAGAGAGACTGGTGGGGCGGAGAGAGAGAGACTGGTGGGGAGGAGAGAGGGACTGGTGGGGAGGAGAGAGACTGGTGGGGCGGAGAGAGAGACTGGTGGGGAGGAGAGAGAGACTGGTGGGGGGGAGAGAGACAGGTGGGGAGGAGAGACTGGTGGGGAGGAGAGAGAGACTGGTGGGGAGGAGAGAGAGACTGGTGGGGAGGAGAGAGAGGGACTGGTGGGGAGGAGAGAGAGGGACTGGTGGGGAGGAGAGAGGGACTGGTGGGGAGGAGAGAGGGACTGGTGGGGAGGAGAGACTGGTGGGGAGGAGAGACTGGTAGGGGGGAGAGAGACAGGTGGGGAGTAGAGACTGGTGGGGAGGAGAGAGAGACTGGTGGGGAGGAGACTGGTGAGGAGGAGAGAGACTGGTGGGGAGGAGAGACTGGTAGGGGGGGGAGAGAGACAGGTGGGGAGTAGAGACTGGTGGGGAGGAGAGAGAGACTGGTGGGGAGGAGAGAGAGACTGGTGGGGAGGAGACTGGTGAGGAGGAGAGAGAGACTGGTGGGTAGGAGAGAGAGAGACTGGTAGGGGGAGAGAGACTGGTGGGGAGTAGAGAGAGAGACTAGTGGGGAGGGAGGATAGAGACTGGTGTGGAGTAGAGAGAGTGAGACTGGTGGGGAGGGAGGAGAGAGACTGGTGTGGAGTAGAGAGAGTGAGACTGGTGGGGAGGGAGGAGAGAGACTGGTGTGGAGTAGAGAGAGTGAGACTGGTGGGGAGGAGAGAGAGACTGGTGGGGAGGAGAGAGACTGGTGGGGAGGAGAGAGAGACTGGTGGGGAGGAGAGAGAGA